>JAPMOB010212998.1:0-46460 GCA_029875015.1 Lepomis gibbosus | reverse complement strand
AAAAATGCTTCTTATATTCCTGGAACTATCTTCTATCCATTCAGATACAGAAATAGGAAAAGTATGTAAAAAACCTGTGGATATACAGACAAACAACTTTTAAAAGTCAGTCAATTTTGTCCACAATATCAGACTTTGAAAACTCCAGACCTAAGTGCCTGACTCATAATTAGACACCATGTAGGTCTTTTCCTCCACAGGAGCATAACAACTTCTAACATAACTTTTCATTGTCACTGGTTCTGCTTTTGTTTCTGCTGTTCTCTGCCCACTTTGGAGACACGTTCCTCAAATTTTGGCACTGCTCAGGAGATGATACTAAATCCAAAGAAAGAGGAGAGAGCAGCACGCCCATAACTCATGTGAACACAGTAGACACTTGACTTGTCAAAGCAGGAAAAGCACAGGTGTTACTTACAACATTAACAATGGCTCTGTCAGTAAACCATGACAGCGGGTCAGCATGCACAGTACCTGGACCCTAAAACTGAAGCAGCTTGATGAAATTCAGCCATCATTAATTTTAGTATTTAAACCTTTGCTTGTTTTATTGTAAAAAAGGCCCATGGTCATTCAGAGCAAATAAAAACCTCCTCGTGTCTACATGTGGTCATACAACAGCAAAAAAACAATTAGCAAACTTTGATATTTATTAGTGTTGATGGCATTCACAAGAACACCTATTTAGTAACAAATTTCCTATAATGTTCCTGCTCAGAGCACCTGATCAAAGGGAAAAACTGTGTTAAGAGGTTGGTAGGCTGCTACACTGAAATCAGCCTGACCAGTAAATCTGCCGGGCTCTAATCCGGCTCTGCTGAGGCCATGTATGTAAAAACGACAGGTTGTGGTTTTTACAGATAGTTTTTGCGACAACCACCATAGATCCCAGGAGAGTCATGGTTCCTGGCCAAGAAATATTTACAACAAGTAACTCCCCATAAGAGCATGTGTTATTTTTATGCAAACACCTGTTGACATAGCCAGGTGGGGTGTAAATTATGAATCATTTGCCATTTTGAATGATTTCAATTTATAGAGTCACTTACTATGTAGCTCATTTACTGTTTTTCCCTAAACTAGCGTTCGCATCACTGTTAATACGGACAGTGCTGATTCTGTCCTTAGTTCAGTAGTGTGCTCAGTTTGTTGCCAGTTTGAGCTGTCTGGTTCAGCTAAGTGCAAAACTAGGCCTATACAAGCACTGTTTACAATACATCATGTCACATCATGATTGTTGTACTTTTCAATTGTTTTTGTGGCTTTTGCTGTCTTTTGACAGTCTTTGAATGAGGAAATAACTAAGGAAGGAACTGCCCTGCAAGAAGCTATTGATTCAGTCAGTGATATTGGCGATTCAGTATAGTCAGATTCATTTTTACATGTACTTAACATCTCTACAGACTAGCTGTTTCCCCCAACTTCCCTTTTTAATACTAAGCTAAGTGCATCGTCTCCTGGCTGTAGCTTTATACTTACACATATGAGAGAAGTGTTGATGTTCTCATCTTGGCAAGAAAGCAAAAAGGCGTATTTCCCAAATTGTTGACCTATTCCTTTAAAAATGCTCCAGCCAGGGTTACATCATAGCAGCAGCCAGTATCAGCTCTGTAGCCAGCCCTGTTACATGCCAGCCATAACTCAGGCTTGCTCATGTACCCCGCCAGTCCCCTCAACCTGCTGCTGTGTGCACTTACTCACAATTACACAAAGGACATAGAAGCCAGTAGTGCTGCTGCAGCTGTGATATTTTTGTGTTGTGGTTTGAAACTTGTTATGAAACAAGAGAATACAGGCTAAAATTAGACCTTGGAAAAAGCCTGTGTAGAAAATTGTCGTCAGAAACTGAAACCTTTGACCCATTATTGGATAGAAAAGAAAAGGTAGCAAACTTTCTTTTCATGCGGTTTTATTTGTGTGAAATAATTGCACACCCACAAATAGGAAAAACGATCTGGGAGGATTTTAAGTAAACAACAGTTCATGTTTTGTCTTTGCCTATCCCTTGTCTCCTTGTGTTATGTTTCCTGTACTGTTCAATCAAATGAAAATTATAGATGAAAAGCAGGCCAATATTGGAGTATGACTGTGTGTTTTTGACCTTTAGGAAGGAAGTATATGATGAAGAGTCTAAACACAAAGGTTATAGCTAAATAGCTTTAAGGGCTGCCCCCGATTGAAGATTTTCATAGTCAACTAATAGTCATTAGTTCAAGCCATTTGTCGCATGTTTACCATGATAACAACTCAATAGTAGTCTGGCCTTTACTTTCAGTGTGTCTGCCTTCTATCAAACGTTAGGCAGTCAGTGGACATAAAGTTGTTACTGTGATGTAGGGACAGTGCACAGTTAAAATGTTACATATGAAAGATCAAGGTGTTACAAATGCATTAGTTACCACTCCAGAACTCTTGCTCCAGTTTAGATTGTGAAGCTGGTTTGGGAACAGCTTGAACTGAAGCCGTTGGGCTTGTCATTAAACCGCCCTACTTTGCTTCTTATTGACTAGTAGTCCTAGGTACTGCGCATGTGCAACTCCCAACAAAGATCAAACATATGTGAGATGATTCACTCTTGGGTTGGGTATTGTTTAAAATTTTACTATACCAGTACCAAAACCAGTACCATTAAAGTGATATCGAGACCAACAGAGTACTTGATTCGATACCTAAATGCCACTTGTTGAAGCCATAGTAGTTGATTGGTATTATTTTTATTGTTGTTGGACAAGCAAGGTTATCTATTTTAGTTTTTTCTTGTTTCAAGTAAATATTACACAAAAGTATTGGGAAATTATATTAGATCCTCCTCACCCTTATTAGTTTATCCTCACAGGTAGTATAATATGGGGAAAGACTATAGCTTGCAATTTTTTTTATATTTGAATGAGAAAGGAGGAGTGAAATAGTTTAGTGACCAAATAAGTTGTGGGAAACATTTTTGCTGCATTCAATTTAATGTTTTGATACATGTGTTGAGAGTAAACAACAGAAAATTATTTTGTTAACTTTCAATCAATAAACTGATGCATGCAGACCTTTTTTCATACAGTTTATGGTAAATGCACATAATGGGAAAAAAAGACGTGTTCTTCTCTTTCTTTCGGTGTGTTGCTTGCGTGTATGACTGCAAGAAAAACATACAAATAATAATTCTTTGCCTCAATCTGGTTGCAAAAATAGTGGTTTGACTGGAGACGTTTAGATTGTACTCGATACTGGGCTGTTTCGGTCGATACCATAATGAGATATATATATATATATATATGTATGCATGTGTGTATGTGTATATATACAGTATATATGTGTATATATACACATATATATTTCCTGTCTCTCAAAAAACGTGTGGATGTAAAAGTCTTCCAAGATAACGAGAACAAATAGTCAGGGACTGATCAACATGATGGATTATTTTATGGTACTTACAAATGATCTGCTTCTGGTGCTCATCCAGGTAGCATTTCCTGCTCTGTATCTCTTCCTCTTGGCAGTCCAAAGCTCCTGTGTTAGTGGTGTAAACAAAGACCAACACTCCCTCGGTACTCTGAGGCTCCATGTCTGGGTAGAGTCAGGTCATAGGACCGCTAACTAGCTAATGGCAGCTAAAGTTAGCAGCAATGTGCCGGTAAGTGACTTCTGTGTTACAGAAGTGTTTCTGTGTTAAGAGAAAAATCTGTGTTGCAACAATCCACTGAAATTTTCATCCTGGTGACAAGGCACAACTCCCAAATGGAGATTGAGGTTTTCTTCGACTACCCAACTAATTCAAAGTTTTCGACCAAGACTGGTCGGTTTGGTCAACTTGTAGGAGGCAGCCCTAATAGCTTTCAACTGTGTGTCAGGTCTTCATTCAGCAACAAATGCAAAAAGCTATGGATCTTAGTGCTCAAGTTGTCCTCGCTAATACCTCTAACATCTAATGTTTTCAGGCATACACCTCACAGTTGGTTCAGATTTCCTGCCACAACAGTTCAGGCAAAGACCCAGAGAAACCTAGACAGGTCAAGCAAAGTCAAAAAATCCCCATACAGGTAAACAAATCTCCTACTTTGGACTTTAAAAAAAGCATTAGACTACAACCTCATAGGTTACAGTGATTTGCACAATTAAAGTTACTTCATGGGTTGTTGTTTATAAATTAATATTTGTGATCATGATGATGATTTAAATCCACAGTCTTTAATGAGTTCAACATTTGTTTAACAGACATGTAAGATCATCATCTGTGAGTCTTCACATTATGGATTATGCAACAAACCTATGTTAATGTCTTTGAAAGTAGAGTAAATGCACATGAAAATGCAGTGGGTCACGACGTACATAAACATGTTGAAATAACAAGAGAGGCCAACAGACCTGCAACTCTGATACAGAAAATTTAGTGAGAACACAAACCTGTTTTCATTTTCATTCGTCTCATTGCAGTGTTTTTGTTCTCCATTGTAATGTCGACAGCAGAACAGCCTCAAGAAAAAGTCTTTGCCACCTGTGAAGTTTTTAGAGGGTGAAGTTATTTGGGCAAAGTTCAACCGAAGACCCTGGTGGCCCTGTGAGGTGATCGTTGACCCCGGACAGGGAATCTATCACAGAGTGAAAGGTGGGCCTGAAATATTGCTGACTTGCTGTGGTTATCTAGACTAAGGCATTGTATATGGGTTGCTATGGATTATTTTGCTTGCCAGTTAATTGACATCCCCAGCTGGTAATAGCAGTGCTGTCTTGTATAATGAACAGTGATTCACAGTGCAAAACAAAGCTGATAATAAGATTGTTTGAGATAATAATTTAAGACATATTATTGCACACATGCTGAAAAACACATTCAGAAATGTATAGTTATCTCTATTGGAAACAGTTGTATTTGCTGACATGTACACTGACTGTATTAGGCTTTCATGCTATTTAAGTGTTTTTTTTCTTTGCAACTGTGGATTGCTACAGTTAGTCTAGTCACAAACACCACCAATCGTTATATTGTTCTAAAGTCCCAGCAAGTTGAGGCTACAAACTGCTGGTATTTTTGTGTTTAAATTTCACCCTTGCTTTCTTTTTTCTACTTCCAAATCTACTAGATTATGGTTACAATTTAATTATTATAAAGAAGTGCTGCACATTTGATTGTTGTTGTGTAAAATAAAAGTTCAGTTTTCTTACATTTTAAAGCTCCCTTTGCTTAGTTGGTGCACTCATTTATTTCCTCTGCAGGAATGTGTAGTTTTAGTTTGCGTCTCATGAGATTGAGGCTGATGTTTTTGTTGTCTTAGAGCCCAGTGACCGGCCTTGTCGGCTTTACCATGTCAGGACCTTTGGGGAACCCGTGGAGCTAACCTGGGTTGAGGAAAAAGCAACTCATACCTTCCATGGAGGCTTTGAATTTGAACAGCTCACCCTGCTGCACCGGAGGGGGAAGCAAAAGGAACAAAATTACAAATATAATGTAATTACTATTTTTTTTTATCATGAGTAGCTACTTGCTTGCCCTAATAAAAAAGTTGGTCTAAATCATAATCATTGCTGGATGATTGTCTTGTTAGAATAGAAGAAACTTTGCACATTACAAACAAAAACAGAATTGTTCATTCTTGTTCAGTTACTTTATAATTGTTTACAAAGACTTAGCAGTGTTTACCTTCTATCTTTCTGCAGATTGCAAAGCGTTTTCAGGAGTCATGGAAATCCAGTGTGGCGCAAGCTGAATACGTTCTCCCAGAGAGACCCAAAATGGCTTCCTCCAATCCTTTATCTGTAAATGATACCTTCCATGACAGTTCTACTCCGGAGACAGCGAATAAGGCCCATCCAACCTTCCCTCCCTCTTCTTCACCCACCCTTCCTGAGACATTGCATATTACCAATGGATCTATTCCAGTCATTTCAACCCCAATTACAACTCCAGCAAAGCCAAGCACTTTAAGGAAATCTTCTGGCAAGAAGAAACCAAGTAAATCGAAGGACATGATTAGTAAACACTCTAAAAAGATGTTGCGTAACAGCCCTGAACAGTCAGATAGAGACAAAGGAGAGTGCCCATATTCTGATCTCGACTCAGTCCCTAAGATTTTGTGTCCTAAAGCACTTGAACGTCAACCTAAGCTAGTTCCGACTCAGCTATCAGTTAGAGTTGTCAAAGAGGAGAAGAAGCAGCCAGAGATTCAGAGTGGTCTTTGGTTCAGTAAATCAGGCAAAGACAGACGACCTAAAACAACCAGTCCACTCCCAGACCGCACTCTCTTTAGTAAGGTTCCCTCGAAGAAGAAGAACTCATCTGTAGTAAGTAAAAAGACACTGGTTACTAGTGCCTCCTCCTCTGGTGGTGGACCCACTGACCAGTCAGGGTTGTCAGAAAAGCATAAGACTGAAAAACATCTGCCACCTGAACAGTCAGGAAATTTTAAACATAAAAACACCCAGGTTGCTAACAGGCATTTTGGTTCAAGTTGCAGTCCCACTGACGAATCAGAATTGTCAGACAAGCAGAAGTCCCTGGTCTCTGTTGAAACTGGTGTGCCCTCTAACAAATGTGGAAAAGGTAGTCAGACAGTCAGTAATACAACTGACACTTTTACTGCCACAAAGTTGGACCAATTTGGCAGCTCAGATGATAAAAAAGTCAGTTTCAATGACCAGTCCAGATTTTCAGAGAGTGTAAAGAGTGTCAGTCAAACTGAAAATTCTGAAATCATTGCGAATAAAAAGGTGTATGATGGGATTTCTGACCAAGCAGAACAAGAAGAAAGTAACAAGACTCTAGCATCCAGTTTAAGTGTTGATACTACTGACCCATTAGCAAGGCTAGAAAAGCAAACAAGTCTGGTCTCTCAGTGTAGGCAGCCCTTTGTCAAATTAATACGAAAGGACATGAAGGGTAAGAAGTTTCTAAACTCCAGTATAACCATTAGTTCCACTGACCAGTCAGGATGTACAAAAAATGAAAAAACACCTGATAGTAATGTGACTAACATGTTGTCTAAACAATCAGATCGGGTTGACAGCACGGCAAGTGTCTCCATAGATCAGGCTGTTAGTTCAGAATCCATAAAGGTCTCAGTTAAGAAATTAAAAGCTAGCAGTGGGACGGGTATTCTTCGTCTCTCGTCAGAGTCATCACAACGGAAAACCATCGTTGCATCCAATGTGGCAAGTGCATCTGATGAGTTACGTAGCCCTGAAGCGGAAAGGATACCAGTTTTAAATGTAAGCCCCAACAATGTGACTGTCTCACCCTCTAACCAATCAGATCAATCAGAAGGAAATAAGACTTCTGCCACAAATGTAACAAGCATGTCGTCTGACCAGCTGGGAAGCTCAGAGCAAAAAATTGGGTCTGTCACTAGTACAGTTGTTAATACAGCTTCTCTACCTTCTGACCGGCATGGGCCTTTAATTTGTAGGAATGCCCATGAGCCAGAAGGCCTGTCTTCTAAAAAATACAAGAAAGTTGTCCTCAAATCAAAGTTGGTTCCAGATAAAGTGAATAAAATCCTACAACAGGAGCAGCCTGCCCACCTCCCAGCCAGCACTCGGCTGATGACCAGAGCCCTGAAGGCCATGCAGGAGGTGGAACAGAAGAAGCGTGAAAAAACCCGAAAGGAGGCTGAGCAGAAAGAACTCTTGAATCCATGCAGAAAAGCTGACAACCATGTGTACCACTCTGCACGAAACTCCCGTTGGAATGCTGGGACCAAACTGGACTTTTGCACTAAAGTAAAATCTCTTGAATCTCATTGTAATGATGATGGTGAGTATGATCAGGACACTTTTTCTAGCAGTAGCACCCCCCCCTTTTCTGATTCAGTTGACTTTGAACCTGATGTCAAGAGTGAAGATGAAGACCTCTCGATATCCTCAACGCCACCAATGGACTTCATACCCCTTACATCTAGGGTAAAAGCAAAGAAGGAAGATAATTCCTCTGACATATGCTCCTCATCCTCACCTTCCTCACCATTTTCTTTCATGAATGCTTTTAAAAACGTGGAGGAGGTATCCTTCCAGTCCCTGATAAGTGAGGGTGATGGTAAACCCATTTCATTCAAACCAGACACAAACTACAAGTTCAGCACTTTTCTAATGATGCTGAAGGACTTGCATGACACTAGGGAGCGAGAAGGGACCCCCTTAGAACTGGAAATTGGGCCACCAAGTGCACATGTTAAGGAGGAACCAATAGTGGTGCCTGGGGAGGCTAAACCTGCAGGCCAAGATCAACAAATTGCACATGTTCATAACAAATCAAATTCAAGTCCAGACAAAATCAAACATAATGAAGACAGCACAATTCAGACATCCAAAAGGCCCTATAACAGAAGGGGCAGCTCCACTGGGGTGAAAAAGAAAGCCCACCGCAAAGTGCCTTGTCGTCCTGCCAGGTCTGGACCTGGTTTTCCAGGACTGGAGTCCTTGCCAGTAATGGATTCTTCATCAGGAGTGGATTGCTCATCAAGAGTCCAGTCCCTGTTGGGCATACAGACTAGCAACTGGGAGAGACGGGCAGGAGGTGGAGATGAAGTGGTTGGTGAGGAGGAGGAAGAGAGGTGGAGCATAATAAGTGAGAATCAGAACATGGTGCCTTTGGAGCAGACGTCGTGTGACACTACGCTGTGTGAACAGCCGAATGGCCTTGTTGCAGACTGCACTGAGACTAACAAAAGCTTGATGCGCAATGCTGGAGAAGATGACAAGGCTCCAACAGGTAAGGACAGTCTAGTTTAGGGTCTGTATTCAGAGGGAGATGGCGTGAAGCAAAGATACTTGCACTGAGGTGAAAGGACCAGGTGCATTCCTGTGGTCTAATAAAAACTGGAAGTTAGATATTGGCGTTTGGCGTACTCTTTCTCAGAGTCATAGTCAAGTCACAGTCAAGTCTTGATGATTCAGATTCAGAAGTCACAATTAAGGTTGACTTACACTGAAGATATTATTATCTATGATGTCCATTGGACAATAAATGTCCATAAATCTGCTTAGAAATCATAGAAAAAAGAAAACGGAGGGATGAAGGGGGTTGTTTAGAGTTTGGTGGCTAGAGTTGCTAGGAAACCGGGGGTCGAGACTCAGGTTGGGGGCTTGTCTCAATAAGCGGCTTGCTTATCTTCCCCCTGTTGTTCTTGTAATAGAAAAAGAACCATTACTTTGGAGGAATTATGGATTTTAGCATGCATTTATTTGATGGTGGGAGGAAACCAGAACGCCCAAGGAAACCCACACAAACACGATGGGACCTGCCAACCAGTCATGAAGCACAGGTGGTTGAATTTATGAGAGATAGAGGTGTGGTCTGTTTCTTAACTTTAGTTATATAACTTTATATCGACATACTTTTAATGGTGCCAATTTCCCAAAATGTAAACAAATATTGGCTAAAAAACTACATTAAACTTCCTTTTCGCAGGGAGGTAGTTGGGGGTGGCAGTTGTCCTGTTTTTGTCTGCGAGGGAGCGAGGGAAAGACCTAAACTTTACTTAAGTTAAAGTGAACTGAAACTGGATTTGAATTAAATACTAATTACTTATCTACCTTATATACTATGACCATGGAAATATGTGTATCTGAATGACTGGCAGTTTTCTAAAAATGGTCCAACAGTACATCTCACACAGTTCCATATGAGAGTTTAATCATCACTCTAAATCAGTTATGGCAAGGTAAACTGCAGGTAACCTAGAAACAGTTCATTTTATTGTTGCTACATGCTACACTTAAGCTAGACTACATATAAACTTCAAGAAATCAACACTACTCTGGTTGCTTATGGTATGGTACATGGTCATGGTACCAGTGCAATAATTAGAGTTGCCAACTTCTTCAAATGGAAATAAGAGACAGGATACGGGAAGCGTTGGCACATGCTCATGACCTGCATGACTGCCTTATTATTACATTTACTGTATCTAAATATACAATATAATTGGACGTAATATAGGGCCATAATAATTGGACGGAATATAGGGCCATTGTTGCATTCTAGAGAATTTATGGAGTATTTTAGTTTTTATAGTTAGGTCTTTCTTTAAGTATGGGGGTGACACTTACCCTGCTAAGTGGGGGGTCTGGGGGTACTCCCAGTTTCGAGCATTAAACACTTAATTTTCTGCATTCTGGTGAAATGTTCTGCACCAATTTCTGCCTTTTTGGCATAAATTAGAAGGTATAAAAATATAACATAATAGTAGGTCTTTATAAAACTTAATAATAGTAGGTCTTTATAAAACTTCCAAGCATTCTGTAGCCTACTTCTTTCTTTCATGATTTAATCTTCCCTCCTCTTTTGTGTCTTTGTTTGGGAAAGTAACCTTTAAATGCGCATTTGGCACCTATTCAAATCAATGATAAATGTATTAAGTTTTAATTCAAATATAAACTCCTGTGTTTCAGCAAATGTTCTGCTCATGTTAAAAACTTTATGCACATTCAAAATCTATCCCACGTACAATCTGTATTCTCTGACATGTCAAGAAAAAAGTTCAAGTAATATTACGAAACTAACATCGTCAATTCATAATATTTTTCAAAGTCTACCTGCGGTATTTGTTATTGCTCCGCTGGAAGGGGCTATCCCGTTCAGACTGTCTGACCGACATAGAACCATCACGGTGAACACTGATGTTGCATTAGCTGGGTTGAACAGAATCGCACCAAGTGGACGTTGTTGTTATACATTTGTTTTTTCCAGTGAGTGAGAAAATTGATTATTGAATTGCGTAAGTCTTACTCTCAATGCGTGAGAGTTGGCAGCTCTGCATTTGTTTTCATTTTGCCATCCTGCTCTGTGAACATTTGGTCTTTTTCACTGGCAGAGCTTGTGCAATGTTTATTGAAACTCGCGCTGTCACTGGTGCAACACTGACACACCGCTTTCTATTGGTTACAGACAGAGCGAGACAGCAGCAGCAGTCAGAGCTGCAGTTTTCTCATTCAGACCTTTAAGGGACATGTCTTTTAGTTTCTAAATACTGGACAATCCCGTATTTTAAGGGACGGTTGGCAACCATGGCAATAATACACTATAAGATAATCAATCATTTATTTTATTAATGAAGAATACATGGCTAAAGCAACGTTAAAATATAAAGGTGTAAGAATTGACAACACCAATTGAGTCTTTACTGCAGGGGCCTGGGTTGGAATCCAACCTGCAGCCCTTTGCTGCATGTCTCTCCCCTCTCTCTCTAATAAATGGCTACCAACATCCCAAGAAAGCAGGGCTGAGAGATCCATGCAATCCATTGACATGGGGCTGTGTAGTTCAGAAAGTCATTACAATGTGTAGTGAGACGTTATACTCAATGAAACACATTAAAAAACAACAGTAAATAACAAAAGCTAGTGTATTTTCTTATGTATGTTTTGTAGCACATAAACGAATAAGAAAACCGAGCAAGAGGCTGATTGAATGGACCGAAGAGTACGATCAGATTTTCTCCACGAGGAAGAAAACCAAAAAGCCTCTCCAGTTGATTGGAAAGGTAAAAATCATACAAAGTAAGAGCTGTTGTAATTTTATAATTAAATGTTGTTAAATACATAATACTATGGTATTAAGCATTCAGTATCACCTTTTGCAGCCACATATGAAACTTGTATCACTGGCTGACAGATAAATCACGTGGGTTTTTTTTCTCAGGCCCCACAGCCCATTACCTCTGTGTCCGAACCCTTGACATCGGAAAAGGATTCACATGACCACCCATCCTTGAACCTACTTCCTAAAATACAGACACCACCGCCTGAGGAAATTGCTGCAACAACACCCTCTGAGCTACAAATTCCGAGCACTGAAAACACATCTTCCCGAGATGCACCGGTGCTTTCCATCGACACGCTAACCCCTCCTCCTGAAGCTGACCCTTCGCTGTCAGAAGTCCTCGTCAGAGACACTGGTAAGGCAGTGTTTGTGTGTCTTTCTTTGCAACTTAACTGCTAAGTTACAAAGACTGTCTGGGAAAACAGTCTTATGTCTGCCAAAGTAAAGTCTTCTTGGTAAATGTAAATACACTACATGGGCAAAAGAATGTGAACAAAGTATGTTGTCACGACGTGGCTCTTGAAACCGTGACAAATACGGAGACCAACCGTATTGAAAGTATAAAAGTAATTTATTTTCAACAAAGGATAATCAATAAATTTAAGTTGAATGTAAAATCAAAGCAAGTTGTGTGAAAATCAGTCAAGTCAGTAATGAAAGGTGGGAGTGAGTTAAAGTATAGCAAATGTGGAGGTGCTGAAGTTGAAAAATAAACCAACTTAGAACTCAAAACAGCCTCAGCTATATCTGTGAAGAGGGACGCCTCTGTGATGATGGGATTTTGCAATCGGCACACACTGGGGCAATCAGGTGTTCATTATTTACCTAATGAATGTAAGCAGAACAAGTTACAGGAAAGCCCCACAGGGGTCGCTACAATGTAAACACTCAAACATTAAATCCACATGACGTGACTGTTGAACATGTCTTACCAAAACCCTGAGCATTAATCTGCTGCTTTTACAGTCTGCACTCCACTTAGAAGGCTTTCAACAAGATTTTGTATATTGGCTGCAGGGATTTGTTCCCATTTAGCCACAAGAGCATTAATGAGGTTAACAACTGATTGGCTAAAGCCTGGCTTATAGTCGGTGTTCCAGTTCATGTCAAAGGTGTTGGATAAGAATGGGGTCGGGGCTCTGACCTGTGAAGGCCAGTGAAACCAGAAATGGCTGTAACAGAACTGTTGCCACAAATTTGGAAGCACACAGTTGTTAAAAAATTGTATGCTGGAGCATTATTATTTCCATTTCTTAGAAATGAAGGGCGAAAACCAAAAAAAACACCCAAAAGTAGATACAGAAAAGTACAGATAAAGTCCAGATACTTAGAATGATGAAAATAGTATTCAGGGGGTTCAGGGAAATAAAAAGCCTGGGAACCACTGGTTAAATACACAACTATGCTTTGAGTATTTTTATGTGACATTTAATAACTAGGAAAAGCTCCAGTGCTGGGGAAGAAGCGAAAGAGGAAACCCACTCAGAAGATCCTGGAGTACTGTCTGGAGGCAGAGGCCTCAACAGGCCCCAAGAAGAAGGTACAACATGGACATGTTCAGTTGTGTGTACATCTACAGTACTTATGTGTGGTGAATCTGAGTGTGATGTGCGTATTTATATTCTCAGGTCCTAGTTTATTAGGTATGCAATCCAATGCACTAGCTTTGCAATAAATGAGCCTCACAAATGACCATAGAATTTAAACTCACGTACAAGCGAAACTCAGCATTTTAAGCTTCACAAAGACAGTATTTATTTTAGCACAAATGCACCCACGAGCTGCCGACCTTCGGGAGCGATTTGGTGTTCAGCCAGCGCCTTGGCCGAGGACACTTTGACATGTGGGCAGGCCCATACGCTGAAGTGAAGCAGAGATGTTTTTTAAACGTTGGATAAATTTGCTGTTAGTAATTAATTCTGCCTATAAGCAATTTACACACCATGGACAAAAGGAAAGCGAACATAGGAAAATAGAACTTCAGGAAAATAGATTTTTTTGTAAGATAGATTTTATGATCCTAAACAGTCCACACGTTTTGGGAAATGAGGATTCAGGTTTTTCTGGATCTAACTAATCAACAATTGACCACAGAACAAAATAATACAGTTCAGTCTAAACATGAAAATAACATGAAAACCCAGTACAAGACAAAGAATAGCATGTTGTCCAGACGTATTATGTAGTCTCGAACTTTGCCTACACAAACCCTCTGTAAAGATGGTAAATGGACTGAACTTGTATTGCACCTTTCTAGTCTTCCAACCCCTCAAAGCGCTTAAAGTTATATTGTTATACCTGTGTTGTCTGCCGTTAGTGCTCATACCATTCACATCTTCATTATACTGTATGTAACTGTAACTATGTGCTCTGAAATGTAAAGTGGTTCCACTGGGGATTGAACCCAGGACCTTCTGTGTGTAAAGCTGATTTGATGATTTCATAATCTCTACACTATGGCACCTAACACTGCTGATGTGGGGAGCGGTGATATTCATGATCAGCGAAGATAAGAGACAAAAAGAAAAACTTGCAGGGATTTATTTATCACAAGTTACAGTAGGATTTTTTTATGTTGTCAGTTTGATGGGAATATTTTTTGATTCTCTTGCCACAGGTCAAACCACTGAAGAACAATTCAAATTCTGCTCCTCAATCAGGTCAGTGAATCATCTTACAACAGTGTATATTAAACTTTTTATTACTTATTATTATTATTATTGTTGTTGTTGTTGTTGTTTTTCATTGTTTATTTTTTAATTGTTTAATTTTTTTTAATTCTGTGAAAATTGAAAAATATTTTTTCTTGTAGACTTGTGGAAAGTAAGTGACCAGAATTTAACAAATGAAAGAAAAAGCCTTGAATTTCCAGACAGGACAAATTATTGTGTTTCTCATAAGAAAACTATGATTTAACACGAACCAGAAACTAAATTAGAATTAAATAGTTTTAAATCGAAATTTTCTTGGTGCTTTGTGACTTAAATAAATAGTAAATAAATCTCACAAACCTCCTTCTAACACATCTTTCTTACTCCCAGATTCTGGGCCACCATCTTTGAAATCAAAGAGTAAGCAGCTCACAGCATCAGGCGCCACACCGACAACCACAGAGACTTTAACCTGTACGCCCACGCTGTCTGTTCAGAAAGATCCCCCTCCCAGCATTCCTACTCCTGCTTCTCCAGCGCCGGCACCACCCGAACCCGTCCAGGTGGAGACTGAATCGGTAGAGGTCGATGCTCTTCAAACAGAGGACAGTAACACTCAAGAGGTCAAAAAGGACACAGCAGAGTCAGAGGTCAGTCATCTGTACTTTTGTAACTGTCAGTTACATTAAAATAACTGAGTTAGTAATATAGAGTTGAAAGTAGGAGGAAATCCTTCTTTAACTGATGCATTTAGCCCTACGTTTAGAACTAGAAGTAAAAGCCTTTTATCAGCTTTTATCAATTAGTCCTATATTCGCCAATATTTAGGAGCTTGAGTGGTGTCCTAACCAGAAGATGGCGTTCAAACAAATATAAAGCACATATATTGTGGCAAGATATGTTTATGATGATGAGCTCATGAAAAGATATTGTTTCTAAGAAAAGATGTTTTTGAGTGATATGAAAAAGAGAGCTACTTCACAGCAGGGAAATGCAGATTTGAAACAGTGATGTTTCTGTTACAGCCAATAATTGGAATAAATCAAACTTCTACATCCCTGCAAAAAAAATCCCCATTTCCCCTCAAACAAGCTGCTAATAAATAAGCTGTTTTCTTAAATAAATATGAATGAATTAAATATGAATATGAATTTGTATAAAAATACCAATAGTTGAGTTTTATTTAAGACATATATGATATTCATATTGTTATAGTGGATTTCCCAACACTGCGTGATATTACACAAACAGTGTGTTTTCTACTTCTTTAAGTGTGAATAACTGCGGGAGTGGCAGAGTAGATAGATTCTATGTTTTCTGTGAAAATATGCCCAAAGCCCTGAACATCAATTCTGCATTTGATATAATGCACTTAATAATGCATAAGGTGCTTTTATAGATTATGTCACAGCTGAATCAAATTATCTACTATTTAAAATTATATACATTTGTTTTTAAAGCCACACAAGTATTTCCAGTGCTTACTTACTGCCTCTTGTTAATGACTTTTTGGTAAATATAATAGTGAGATTTAATATTTATTCATTTTTGCATCATATTTTTGAATATAAATCACAGATTGCTAAGTCACGCATAATATTTCTCTATACACAGACCTTTTTTTCTTGGTTTCACATTTTTATTGTCTAATATTTCAAACAGCAACTGTCAGAGAACTACAAAATGTAATAACATATATCTGTTGATGCTTTATTATTGTACATCTTTTACGTTTTTTTAATAACTCTGAGGTAGGTAGGTGTTGTAGGTAGGTTAACTTTCAGCGCAGTTTCTTGGGGTGCTTGTGAGACACTTGATAAATAAGGGCCCTGATTTGTTGTTACATGAGTTTTTCCTTTTTCTCTCTCAAAGGGTGAACTGTCCAGCTTGGATCACAGCTTCTCCTCCATAAAGGATGACTTGTCGCTGTGTGATGACCCACTTTTACCCTCGAGGAAGATCATAGGGGACAGAGGAGGCCCTGCCTCCATGAAGGAGAACATATGTCAGGTGAGTTTTCCCCAAGGCCCAGTACTGATTGTTATGCCCTGTCTGGAGGTGATCGAGACACAACACAAAAAAGCTCCATTTTCTCGAAGGCTCTAGCAGCCACAGAGACAGATTGCTTACTATGCTGACAGCTTAATTTATTTACATATTGTGATGAAATAATACATGGTGCTTGATTTAACTTGAGGGTAGGCAAAGGCCAACAAAGAACCAAAGAAAAAAATATGAGAAATATAACCCAGGGAAACCAAAGAAAACAAATGACATTAACTTACCTCCCTAACGAAAATAAACGAGGTTAATAAAAACGGGGCAGCATACTCCTAATAGCTCCAGAAGAACAAAAACCATCAGGTGAGGCTATAGGTGATTGGTGAGGATGAAGATGTGTGTTGCCCCCTGCCATGCAATGACGCCATCTTGGCTCCATAAACAGTGAGCCGTCATCACTCACCCTCAACTGACTCGCATCATGCTTATTTTTATGTTGCTCTGCAACAACGACACTGATGGAAAAGGTCTTAAGGGCTGTGTCCTTTCCACTTCCTGCGAAAAGTTCTCACTTTCCTTTGAACCTTATTTTCTGGAGGACATTTAAAACATATATTTTAGCCATGATGGAGTTTATCTTTAGGAGAGGGAACTGCTGGTGACTAATTCACTCCTCATGAACCTGTACAGCTGTTTGTACAGCTGCAGTGTTGCAGGCTGCCTTTGTGTGTTAAGTACTGGGCATTTCATTAATACAGAGTATTTATTAATAGCTAATATTTACTGATGTTGCTGTGTATTCAATTTCTGTTGAAAGAATTGCTGCAATGAGATTTGGTTTGGTTTGGTTTTCCCATTGTAACTAACATTGTATGTAATATTTTCTTGTGATAAGAATGGATCGCTTAATCTTGTTATATTACAGAACTTTCAAGTTCTATTTATTAGATCAGGGGTTATTGTTAATTATTGTGTGTGAATTTGGTGTCAAATTAGATTGTTACTGGTGTTGGCTTCTGGATATGATCTGACACCTCCCACCGCCCCTGCTTGGAGCCGAGACTGAAGTTTACAAACAGTTTTTAATGTGAATGTCTGTATGTGTTCAGGTATGTGAGCTGTGATTGTCTCCAGTCACCCACACAGGATAAGCAGGTTTAGATAATGGATGGACACAATAAAAAACAGTCAATCTTTCAAACCAAAGTAGGCTGTCTTCTCTTTAAGCATTGACTGGATCTTCTTCTTATTTTAACATTTCTTGTTAAGACAACACACTAGGGGAATATTTGCTCTCAACCTTCCCTTGTGTCGCCTTTTTCCATCTCTGCTGCTAGTGTCTCAATGTGTAGTACGTTTCCATTTACAAATACTTTGTGCCATTGTAGCTGCACATCTGAATGTACCAAACCCCTTTCTGTGTAGTAGAGTAGCCTGGCATAAGGAATATACAGATTGCACTAATACATCCATTGATCAGCCATAAAATTATGATCACTGACAGGTGAAGCAAATAACAATGATTAACTCATTACCATGGCACCTGTCAATGGGTGGGATATATTAGTCAGCGAGTAAACTTTGTGTCCTCATAGTTGACGTGTTAGAGGCAGGAAAAATGGGCAAGCATAAGGATTTGAGCGACTTTGACAAGGGCCAATTTGTGATAGCTAGACGGCGGGGTCAGAGCAAAACAGTATGCAGTGGTTAGTACCTATCAAAAGTGGTCCAAGGAAGGAGAAGCTGTGAACCGGCGACAGGGTCATGGATAGCCAAGGCTCACTGATGCATGTGGTCCAAACAGCTCGCCTGACTGTAGGTCAAATTGCTGAAAAAGTTAATGCTGGTTCTGATAAAAATATGTCAGAACACACAGTGGAGCCCAAGCCATGACGGGTCAGGGTTGTTTTGGCAGCAAAGGGGAAAAGGGAAACCTAGATTATCACCATCATAATGTTATGGCTGATTGGTGTATACAAAATAAATCTTCTCCACCTGAGCATCTAAACACTAGTACACTTGTTATACTTATATAAAGTATATATATTTATATCCTTATATAACTTATATTATTAATTATATAATTATAATATTTATAATTATACTATACTTGTTCATTGTCTCGGTAACTAATGATATAATTTTAAATCAATAAGTCAAAGTGGGTTGTAGCACAATTTCAACACTTGTACGGTTTGTAGTAAAAAGAGAAGAAATTCAGAGCAGCTTTTTGGAAAACACGTTTTGACATTTGGTGGACATTTCGTTCCAGTGGCTTACGGCACCCTAAGTACATTTTGTAATAGTCTGTGGATTCCAACTAAAACTACAGCAACTGCAAATGAAATATTAACCAACACACAGGACTACTTTGACAGCTACTGTGAATCTCTCTTATTATATTATGTCTCCTAAAGAAGGTTGCGTTTATTGTCCCAGGTGTGTGAGAAGACAGGGGAGCTGCTGCTCTGTGAAGGGCAGTGCTGTGGAGCCTTCCACCTGCCCTGCATCTCTCTGGCCGAGGCCCCCAAAGGGAAGTTTGTCTGTCCGGAGTGCAAATCAGGTATGTCTGTGTTTACAGGAATTCCCTGCAGTAAAGATCTGAAGTGTAAAAGTAAGTCAAAATAATTATATAAATAGATGTATTAAAACACATCCACTGTGATGGTTTTGGGGGAGAGCCAACAGGGGCAAGTATCCCTGCAACACAGACCTTGGACCCCCTATGGCCCCCCTCTCAACGAAAAGTCTATAATTGTTTTTATTAATAATTATCTCTTAATAATCATATCCAGTGCTGGGCAACGATTAAAATTTTGCGATTAATCGCATGATTTTCTTGCAATTAATCGCATTGTTACATGCGCAAAATTGAATAATGAATTCTAAAGTAATGTATTGCACACTTTTGATTCAAATGTACTGCTATATACACAAAAGTGCAATAACATGTGTTTTGCAAACACTTTAAACAAATACGGTGCTTTTTACCAGAAGTCTTCCCTTCACACAGTAGCAATAAAATAGTTCTTGTAAATCTCAACTTAAACATTAATGTAATCAAATCAATTATTAAACCAGAGCTATTTGCCACTGCCGGGGAATTACCTTTTATCTAGCTTGTTAAAACAAGTTATTATCAGAGTCCAGTTTTCTTGGGATTTTTCTGAGCAGGTAGCAGCAGAAACATTTTTCTTTTATCAGGGAGCAGCAGAAAGAGTCTATGTTCAGTAGCAAGTGAAGTGTCCCTGTTACAGTGAGGTGAAGTGGTCAAGCACAAGGAGCAGCGACAAGCGGGCGCGTTCCCGTGAAACTGTTGCGGTCTTGCTCGCCTCAGGCACACGCCCGCCTGCTGATGAAGTTGAATTGTTTTGATTTTTTTTGTTCGTGACACACAGCACAAGTCATTGGAAGAGGTAATTAATAGCGTTAATGCTATAATAACCCTAATCATAATATATCTTCCTTGCGACGATATGGTCTGAACTAGTCCAATTCTTTAGGATGTTAGAAAGTGTGAATGAACTTCATATTATTCATTGCGCTGAATTGAGAATGTCTAAACAAAAAGAGCTGTTTCAGTTTCCCTCGTAAAGCAAACATTTATTTTGCAATAGTCTGACGTTGTTATAACAGACCATGTAGTTGATCACTTAGTCATCCATGTTACTGTTTGGAAGCTAGATACAGACAGGCTGAAATGAATGAATCATAAAATTGATTGTGGCATTGTAGACAATATTTTGTCCTTGTAATCCATGTTTCCATTGCATTGCATGGATATTGCTGCACATTATTCTTAGTGCTCCTCCTTAAACGGTGAATTACACAGATGATGGCCTACCATTGAGTATTTAATTTTGTGTATACTTCACATCATTACTAATAACAGAAGTGAATATGGAGACGTTTGTTGTTTCCTAGCAAAAGTTATATTGGGACAGACTGTATTTTACAACAATTTTATTGACAACATACAGGATTTAAAGAAAATGATTTCCCCCTTTTCCTTTTTAACCAATTTAAAGATTAATGTAAAAAGGTTTACTGTTAGAATTGTTGTAACATTGTCACATTTTTTGACATGTGACATTTTGTCCCTTTTGAATTGTTGGATTGACTTGTGAAAAATATTTTAATTTTAGCTGAAGCCATGGGTGGAAAATTGGGGCAATCAATGTTTTTATATTTATGTAACAAACAAAAAATACATTTATATACTCTCAGACCTTTTGAAAACGTGGAGCCTGTTATTGGGCAGCATTAACTAAATAGAGAGCGACTATGAACTTCTTGAATCACACACAATAGTTTGCTGACTATACCTGTAAACAGTAAATCAGTGTATGCACATTATTATTCTTATTTAAGCCTACTACATTTGGCTGTCCAACTGTTAAAAATATTGACGTTAATATGCACCGCTTAAGGTACAAAAGTTGATGATTTATACTTTTTTTGCTCCCAGGTATCCACACCTGCTTTGTATGTAAAAAACGCAGTGAGGATGTGCGGCGCTGTATGATTCCTGTGTGTGGGAAGTTTTACCATGGGGAGTGTATCGCCAACTTCGCACCAACTGCACCTGTGAACAGAGGTTTCCGCTGCTCGATCCACGTCTGTCTCACCTGCTTCATCACCAATCCCAACAGCTCGTCCATCTCTAAAGGTAAACCAGAGGACACTCAGATGTAATCACCTGTGTGTTTGTGCACCTTCCATGCTCTGACTGTGCATTTGTTCTCTTGTGTTTTGTCAGTAGGTCGCCTGGTTAGATGTGTGCGCTGCCCGGTGGCCTATCATGCGACAGACCTCTGCATGGCAGCAGGCTGCGTTGTCCTGTCCAACAACAGCATCATCTGCCCCAACCACTTCACCCCCCGCCGCGGCGTCAAGAACCACGAACATGTCAATGTCAGCTGGTGCTTCGTCTGCACTGAAGGTACAGCTTTAGGAGTAATTTAAGCCTGACCAACCAGGCCAGATTCATTCAATCCCCAAGGGGGGTTAATAAACGTTCAGCCTGAATCTGGACCAAAGTTCAAATTCAGGCTAATAATTTGCTTTCTTGACAACTGTTATATGAGTGAACTGATAGCAGTAATATGTAGTGTTGTAGTCATGACCACCCAAACCGAGACCAAGTCAAGACCAAGACCAGAGTTTATCGAGACCAAGTCAAGACCAAGACTTTTAGGGGCTGAGACCAAATCGAGACCAAGACCTCCCAAAGTCTTCAATGTCCAAGACTACACTAGTATTATCTCTATATGGTAAATATGAAGCAGCTGGCTAGCTTAGCTTAGCAGGAGCAGCGGAAAATCTTTGCACTTTTGTTTTTGTACGATTGAACAAAAAAGATATAATATAATATATATAATATAATATAACAAGTTAATTTGTGAGCTTTGTAAATGATAATAGACAGATTTTTTTTACTTTTGGACAGAGTAAAAGTAGCTAGAGTAGCTAGAGTAGCTATTTCCACATTTTTCTTCGTTGTGCTAAGCTAATTTAGCCAGCTAACATCTCATCTAACTCTCATTAAGTTTATTTCCAAAAATGTCAAACTGGATCTTTAATGTTAAAACTCAGTATCTATTGTCACTTGTATATGTCTTGGTGTATTGATGTTTTGTTGATGCTTGTATGTTGTTCCTCAAATGTAACCCGCTTTGGATAAAAGCGTCTGCCAAATGAGTAAATGTAAATGTGAAACTTTCTCTGTTGGTACGTAATTCTCAACTCTTTTTGGCCTGCCCATCATAATTCTTCAAAGAGCATACTAAGACCCTTTAGTTAACACCCCAGGCACACAAATCCCTGGACGTTGTGGGGGATGCAATGGAAACATGGACATATACACAGACTTGCTCACACATGCATAAATACATACTGTCATTTGTAAATATGTGTCCGTGAGGTGAGTTTATGTATGCGCAAGTTTAGTATGTACATACATACATACATACATACATACATACATACATACTCAAGTTGCGGTTACATACATACTTACAAATGACAGTATGTATGTATGTGCAAGCGAGTATTTATGTATGTGCAAGTGTGTATGTATGTATGTGCAGGCAAAGTATTTAATTTTGGCCTCGGCAGTTTCTCATATTACAGCCTTCACATGCACACATCAAAAATCAACAGTTAGAACAATGCTGTTTCGCCTTCTGTGCTTCAGGGGGCAGTCTGCTGTGCTGTGAGTCCTGTCCTGCTGCGTTCCATCGGGAGTGTCTGAACATGGAAATGCCTAAAGGCAGCTGGTACTGCAACGACTGCAAAGCTGGGAAGAAACCTCGCTACAAGGACATCCTCTGGGTGAAGGTTGGGCGGTACAGGTCAGTGGCGAGCCGGAGACACTGTTCCTCTCTAATCTATTGCAGCGTATTGCTGCCACCAAAAAAACAACCTCTACAGATGGATTATGTAGGTTAAACAGATAATTAGATCTCTGAAACTGTTCTGTCACTCACAAAGCATTGGAAAAAGAGGCGGTGAGCGGTCACTGATGGTGCATTCATGTGGTGTAGGCATAATCAGATTTTTTCCCCCTCCTTAATATTTATTGAAAAAACAGAAATAAAGTGTACATGGGACATAAAACAGTATACTGAACAACTATACAATATAAAGATATTAAAAGAAGACTATATGTTGACAGTTTTCACACCCTTTTTGTTGTTGAATTTACCTCATGGAGAAAAGGTGCAACGTTAGATTTTTATTGCTGAATTTACAATTGCCATTAAAATTAATACATTTATTATAAAGTAAATTTCGTCCGAGGAGCAAGTGAATGCAAAGTGAGCCGTTGGTTTCAATTTGCGACCCTCTCCACTACATGCCACTTAAACGTACACACTGAACCTTTAAAGGTGGTGGCCAGCAGAGGTCAGCCATCCCAAAACGATCCCAGAGAACATCCAGCGGATGAGGCACGATGTTGGAGAGTTTCCCGTTCACTTCTTTGGCTCCAATGACTACCTGTGGACCTACCAGGCCCGAGTCTTCCCTTATATGGATGTGGACGCCAACAGCAAAGAAAAGATGGGGAAAGGTGTTGATGCCACCTATAAGAAAGGTAACCAGCGTGTTCAGCTTCTTCCACACATCCTGTGAAAGTCATTGGTTGGCGTCTTTAATTTAATTTTTGTCTTTTATTGTGTGCATCTGTTATGTTGTTGGTTGTGTCTTCAGTTTGAACCTGTTATGATGACTTTAGATTGCTGAGTCTCTGTCTGCTGATTTCCCTCCTCAGCTTTGGAGGAGGCGGCCGTGCGATTTCGTGAGCTGCAGGCAGAGAAGGAGCTTCGGCAGCTTCAAGAGGACAGGAAGAACGACAGGAAGCCACCACCATACAAACATATTAAGGTCTTAATTAATGTCTTTGTGTAGTCCAAAATGCTTCATCTTCCAGGTTTCTTCAAACATGAAGCAGGGGTGTCTGTTTTAGTTACAAAATTTGGTCTTTAATTATAGCGTCCCATTTAGCTTTAAGGACACATGGCTGAGTTTTACCTTATAATCCCAGTTTGCTGCAGTTATACTGGTGAGCTTCAACTGTCTTCAAGTCCCATATTTCAAGGCTGCAATCCTCTCATGTATTCATTGAAACTAATTAATCGTTCTAACTTAACTACTAAAATTCTCACATATTTAATTATATTAAGCATTAATATAGTATTTAATTAAGCGCAATGGCATAAACTTTTGGATGGGGGTTGGATTTGCAGTACCTGTACTCTAATGGTGCTCAAGGTAGATAATGTCCACAGCAATTATTCCCCAGACACATCATACTAACCTCACAGCTGCTCTCAGTTTCTTTTCTTTTACTTTACAGAAATGCAATAAATAATTCCTGTCTTTCCTCTTAACCATTTTTCATGATCAATGATAAGCTATTTTTAAAAGAAGTCAACACTTCTTGCTGATTTTTTACACTAAAAGCCTACCAATAAAGGAAGACTGGAAGACTTTTAATGTGAAAAGTTCATTCCTCATTTTTTTCCTGGGTTTTTGGTTCTAGTAAAAGGACAAAAGCGGTGACTGTAACACAAGCTATGGAAATGTACATTATACAAATTTTAACAAGAAAACAGGCAATTATGGAGGACCTTTTGAGTTTTGCAGGGTAACAAGAATAAAGGTCTGTCTCTAATGAAAACCTGTTCCACATTAAGGCTTGGTCACTATTTTAGACTATTAATTTATTAATTATTATTATCCTTATTCTGGTACTGAGCATCTTAAAGCAAAATAATGAAACGCCATGCTAAATAATACAAAAGCTCTGGTGTGAGATATTGATTTAAATAGATTTAAAGTAATTGAAACATCACCTCACTCAGAAACAAAGCCATAATGTGATCAGAAATATAATCCTCGCACAGAGGGTTAATGCTTCCTTCCACCTTTTCTGACTCATTCAGGTGAATCGACCAATAGGAAAGGTTCAGATCTTTACAGCCGACCTTTCAGAGATCCCGCGCTGTAACTGTAAGGCGACAGATGAGAGCCCATGTGGGATGGACTCAGAGTGCATTAACCGCATGCTGCTGTACGAATGCCACCCACAGGTACAGAGATTCCTCCATCACATTCACAAAATGGTTTCTTAGAGACATTTTACAGATTTGTAGATGTGTTGTTTTTACGTACAACTCAAAACATCAGCTAAATGAAAAAACTGCATGGAGACGGAAAAACTGCTGGTCTAATTTTTGTTTTTTCCTAAGACTACTTTTATATTATCTTTTGAGAAAAAGCCACAAGTGGTGCTGCTGAGCAGGTAGTTTTACAGTATGTTGCATCCTGTGGCTGAAAACAATGCTATGAAAACGGTTAAAGTGAACGAACGCAGTGAAGTTGTGAGCCTTGAAAATCAAAACAATGAGCTCAAAGATGTTGAAATGTTATGTGATAATTCTGTGTGGGTCGTTAATAGCTTTCTTTGCTCTTGTAATACAAAGATCACAGTTTGTTGTGGTACAGCAGTCTGGAAAGTATCCCTGTCATGATATCTGACTGATATATTTCCTACATTGTAAAAAAAACTTGCAGGTTTGCCCGGCCGGTGAGCGGTGCCTCAACCAGGCGTTCACCAAGCGTCAGTACAGCCAGGTGGAAATCTTCAGGACACTGTCTCGAGGCTGGGGGCTCCGCTGTGTCCACGACATCAAGAAGGTAACTACACTGCTGTCATTTATAGTACTGCTGCTAATGGACCACTGGTACTGACTGCTGCTACTGATATACATACTTCTACTGTACTTCATGAACCAATGCAGCATTGCCATCAGGAGGTTTAAGCTTCTAAATAATTAATGCTTTTCTCACAGGGTCAGTTTGTGAGTGAGTACGTCGGAGAGGTGATTGACGAGGAGGAGTGCAGGTCCAGGATCAGACACGCCCAGGAGAACGACATCTGTAACTTCTACATGCTAACTCTGGACAAGGTACAGCTCAGAGCCAGAGGATGTGTGTTCAAGGGTTCAAGAGCTACTGTGGATAATTAACTCAACCCAAAATGCAGTCAGCCCAAAACAAGACCCTTCCTGACTGAATAGAATTTGGACCTCACTTAGGTCTTGATTTAAATGCAGAAAGTTGTATATTTAAATGAAGACCCCCGTAGCTTAGGGGTTAAGATGCCAACCGTGGTAAGCCCACTCGAGACCTTTGTTACATCTCTTACATCTCTTTCCATTCATTTGTTGTACAAAAATGCCCCCAAAATACTTAATATATTTACATTTTTAAGCATTATTCCATACTTGTGGTGCAGTTTGTTCAATTTTCCAAGTAATTGACTTTTACCAGAAAAATTTCTGAGACGTCTGCTCTCCAACCAAAATACCAACAACTTTCTTTGTGAAATCCCTACCTGTGCACCTTTCACGCTGCACCATGCATGAAATTATCAGACAGACCTCTAAATGTAGCAGCGGCATGAAAAGAGAATCCTTAAAATGTAGTACTGTTGAACACCAAGAAGATGAATCTTTGTTTCAGACAAGTTGAACTCCGATTTTCTCATTACTGTGTGTGTGTGTGTGTGTGTGTGTGTGTGTGTGTGTGTGTGTGTGTGTATTTGTGTGTGTTTGTGTTTGCGTGTTAGGACCGAATCATCGACGCTGGCCCGAAGGGGAACGAGGCTCGCTTCATGAACCACTGCTGCCAGCCAAACTGTGAGACGCAGAAGTGGACGGTGAGCGGAGACACCCGGGTGGGACTGTTCGCTCTCGTCGACGTCGCTGCAGGTGAAATAACCAGTTTGTTAAATCATCAACTTTGACTAGTCCAGTTTTTGACATCTGTTTCCATGAAATCAACCGGATTATTTGATACAGTCAAAAAAAAACCTGTATGTATGGTAAATTCACTTTGGTTCGCAAGCAAAAATTACCAGTTTTATTTGTTCAGAAATGTCAACAAGGTGTTCTTATGTGAAGTTGAAATTTTGTAGTTTATCTTTATGTACATTGTGTGTAGATTGATGGTAAAAAAAATTAAATTTAAGGACTGGTTTGCATTTCTCCATTCTCCCTTGAAACAATACTCACATGCTGATATGTAGATTTAAAGAGTTACTGATCACTGTAATTGTTCGTCCTGTTTATATTGGCTGTGAAGTGATCCGTTCCTCAATTCCGCAATTTTTAAATTATGGTGAAAATGCATCTTGAAACAGGTTTTTCAACCATTTGATCCAACATCCTGTGGCTTTTTCCCAAATGAGGCCTCAGCAGTTAGTCAAATCAAGTGTGTATCTTTTTTTGTGTGCGTCTGTTCAGGCACAGAACTTACATTCAACTACAACCTGGAGTGTTTGGGGAACGGGAAGACGGTTTGTAAATGTGGCGCACCAAACTGCAGCGGCTTCCTTGGCGTCAGGCCAAAGGTGAGGAATAATAACACAGATGAAATACTGCTCAGTTTGATTTATTGTTAAACACCTGAGGTACAAGTTATTTTGAATTTGTTGATGATTTCTTTGGCTGGTGGTTAATGGGCAAGTAGAACGGTGGGGGGGGGCATCTTTCCCTTTTTTCCCACGAGAGAAGTACAATTTAAACCTCCATTCTTTGAACACACCAGAACAACCCGCCTTCTGACGACAAAGGTCGTAAGCTAAAGAGGAGGGGCCATGGCAGGAGGAAGAAGAAGGTGGTGGTGACCAAAGAACGGGAAGATGAGTGTTTCAGCTGCGGAGATGGAGGACAGATGGTTTCCTGTAAAAGACCCGGCTGTCCTAAAGTTTACCACGCTGACTGCCTCAACCTCACTAAGAGGCCTGCTGGTCAGTGGCTCTGCATGAACATAATAAACCCACTCTCACAACTCTTCTTCTGGTAAACATTTCTTAATGTGTCAGGGGAGTTTTCAACACCCGTGCCTGTTATTATCTTACCTATCTTATTTTGTTAAATGTATCACCTGAGAAATGTAGTGGAATTTAATTATAAAGTCTAAATTTGAGATGAAGTACAGTACTGTGCTGACTGATTTTTTGACATTTGCTAATCTAATATGTTGTTCGAATTGTCTGCAAGCACCCAGCACATAACAAAATAATACACACTGCTGTGTTGAAGATTAAAATATATACAATATGGAGAAACATACGTAGCATGACCAGAGATACAGTTCGCGCTGTTACTCAGAGACACACTTTAAATAATAACAAACACATGGCAGAGTTTAAAAGAATGAATTAAATATAAAACCTACAAGTTAACAGAAGTTCATACTATTTTACTTTCACAAATATTCAAGTTTATTTTCACAGATTCTAATTCAAAACAGGAAAAAACAAGTCAAATCTATCTTGACACTCTTGTCTGTGTGTTCATCGTAGGTCGTTGGGAATGTCCATGGCACCAGTGCGACATATGTGGCAAAGACGCCGCGTCCTTCTGCGAGATGTGCCCCAGCTCCTACTGCAACCAGCACCGCGATGGCCTGCTCTTCATCTCCAAACTGGATGGCAAGCTCTGCTGCAGTGAACACGACCCCTGTGGGCCTGAACCTCTGGAGCCAGGGGAGATCCGGGAGTACACGCCCGAACCCAGAGCCCTGACCTCAGGTCTGGGCATGGCCATCATCCCCTCTGCTGCTTCTAACACTACTACCAGTCAGAACCCGACCGGCAGGCTGGTCCAGGAGATCAGCACCGCCGCTGAGTCACTTCCTGATTTTTCCATCCCAGTACCCATCACTATTCCTGTCGCCGCGCCTGCCGCCTCGACTCCCCCCAGCAGCTCTGACGCACCCAGCAGCCCGCACATGTTTGACCTCCCGCACTACTCGCCCATCTCCTCATATGAGGAAGAGAGGGATGTCTTAGAGGAGGAAGAGGAGGAGGAGGAGGAAGAGGAGGAGCTACTGGCGGAAATGGAGGAGGAGGAGTCAGGAGAAGAGGGTGAGGTGGGGAGGCAGAAATCAGAGACTCACGAAGAGGATGGGGAGTCGGTGATGGAGGAGGTGGGGCTTGAATACGTGGAAGAGGAGGATGACGAGGAAGAGGAAGAGGAAGAGGAGTGACTGTGGTACAGTTGGACAACAAGCCCTCACAGTCACTACAGTAATCACATTTACACAAGTAGCCCAGTCTGTCACTGTTTGTATCCAGTGTACAGGTGGATGTAGGGAGGAAATGTTTAGGACAAAACTAAATCAACACGTAAATAAATTGTTCAAATCTTCATAAATATATAAATAAACACCATAGATACTGTATAGAATCATATATATATACACAGACAGATCATTCTTATTTAGTATTTATTTAGTTTTGTCCTGGTAATTGCTCCGTTTTTCCCAGACCTCGGTACACACTTGATATAGAAAAAGGTTTACGACACAGTGACTTTGCACACACTGGTGCTGACCGCGCCTTGACAAGGCAGATCTAGACAAAGAAAATCATCCGGAGCTGCTACATAGAACTCCGATATACTTGTTTTCTCTCATGGCCAGTTTCACCTGCTGATTTGTTTTGGTATTTCTTTCAGTAGTATTTGAGGTGTCGTATATGTCAACAAGCTGTCCATGTACAGTAAGTTGGAGACAGTTACTGTATCTGCATCATCACAGAGGCAGAATGTGGGTGTTTCCTGCTAGAAAAGACTTCAGCCCTCGTAAATGACTTCGGAGAAATAGTTGCCACCTTTTCATCGCTGCAGATCGGGAGTGGCTGTGCCAGGGGGAAAAAATGAATTTATTCGTAAATAAACCAGTTTCAGTTCTCTGCCCCCTCTTGTGATCACTACATGAGCTGGTGTCAGACATGAACAGTGTTCCGAATGAAACACAACCAGACCCTAGAGGACTGAAATTTGTCCTTGTGGTCAGTGGACTTTGGTTACGTTCAATCAGTTAAATAATGTATTATTAGGATTTTACTCGTCACAGCTTCCATGTACTCTCCAGTTCTTTTTGACGCCTCAGTAGATCGTTACATGGTGCTTCAACATCAAACCATCTACAAAAATGGGAAAGTGCCAGATGATCAGCTGCCTGGCGTAGCCACACCATGAGTTGATGTGACAAGCAACTGGAGAAAACTGTCATTGCAACTTTGTGGTTGTTGGTCACGACTGTTGAAATATCACGCAGTCAGCTAGAATGAAATGTTACGGTTTTTTTTAGTTAGTAGATACTGATAGTTTTGGACCGAAGCTGCCGACAGCCAGTATCAGGAAGACATTTTCTCTAAATTTGACCATTTTTAAGCCAAAAAAGGGTGTGAGACTGACAATGATTCAGTGTTTGGCTGACAATAATCTTTATTTCGGGGTGAGAAAGCCACAGAGAAAGTGTTTATACCATGATCATGACACTAAAGCTGTCTCATAGGTTATTAAGGAGCTCCATAAGGAGAAAGGTTGGACTGCAGGTTTCACAGACATCATCCAACACTGGGCTACACAAAAGTCCATCTTGCCCTCGCTGGTGGTCTGAATGCAGAGATGGCACTAAGTTTGCTCCAGTGTGTATGCTGTGCTCTGTAGTCATTATTTATAAACTGTTCTGTGACGCACAAATGATGACGTGGGTGAGGTAGGCTGCTAGTTCCTCGTTCCCTCCTCATCTTGACTCCCCGTTAAGGAGAAACGAAAGTCTTTGATTGGATGCGAGGCGCTTGGATGGACGATGGAATCCTGCCATAATGCTTGCACTTCAGTATGTGTTCTTGCCACATGTGTTTTGCTCTGTCTTCAAGCTTAATATTGTCTGTGTGTTATCTGCCAATGCCTTAGAGTGTATTTCTTTGGAGATATTTTTAAGGAATGGTTTGGTGCCTGTGAAAGCCAAGTGTCCCTACTAATGCCTTTTTACAGTTGCCCAACAAGCAATGTTTCATTCCAGTGTAATTATGACCCGTTAGATCTCCACCAACCATTGACCTGTTAAGACAACGGCTATATAAATATATAAGAAAAAGAAGTTATGAAATAAGCTTTGTACTGGGTTGTTCTTTTTTCATGAACTAGAAAACGTAGGTCTGTGAAATGCTAAAAATGAAAGCCACTATGTATTGATTTTTTGTGTGACTATAGCATCTTACATCCTACTCATATATGGCTTTAAACTCCTTTAATTAAATTAAATCACATAATTCAAAATTCCAGGAAAATAACATCGGCACAAATGCAATTCTTTTGCCCTCCAAGTGCTTTAGAAATTATTAAAAATTGCTAAGAAAAAAATATTTTTTGAACAACAGCAACTTCCTGCTGAGGTGTGACATTTTACAGTCCAGTCCAGTATTAAATACCCTTTAAATTCAGAATAAGCCGGATTGATTTGCATGTTAAATGCTAATTAGCCTAAACATGACAAATTGCTGCTGAGTGCCTCAAAATAATCTTGTGTTTTATTTTGGTTAAAATTATGTGGTGTTCACATTTTACTTTCCAGTACCAAAATACACTTTTCATTCAGAATATGGATAGAAAAACGCGGTAATATGCATTTTAGAAAGGCTGATTAGCATGCCATATGCTAATCAGCCTCACTGGATAAATTGCTGCTGAATGCTAACAAAATAATCATTACTGTTTAATTCAAAAGATGAGATTAAATATGCATTTAGTTCAGAATATGGACAGAAAACCTCAGAAACTTGTCTCAGCTTTTCAGAAAGACTGATTAGCAGGCCAATAATTAGCCTCACTGGATAAGTTGCTGTTGAATGCCAACAAGTTTTATCTTGGTTAAAATGTGTTGGTATTCAGATTTTACACATGTACACAGTAAATACCCTTTTAGTTCAGAATATGGACACAAAAGCCCAGAAAGTTTCAGATTTATAGAAAGGACTGATTAGCCAAAAACTGCATACAAAAGAAGGGAGCCTTTATTGTGAATTCTGAATTCTTGCCAATAACTCACTGAGAAGATTCTCTAAAAACAAGATTTTATCCCAGTGATAATTTCTCTAATGCTTCAGTGTGAGTGGGCAGGGGTTTCAATGGGCAGGACTAAAACTTATGATTATCTTCTTTAGTGACCTCTCAAGTAAATAGAAGTAAATAACTAAATAAATTGAAGATAAATAATTAATTCTAAACAATATCAAAGTAAACAACATGTGTCACATCACAGCTTGTCTTAAACTGGCAAAAACAACAAAGACAATATGAAAACAGTGAATCAATAATAGTGTTAAAGCTGTAGTTTGCCTCATCTGTCTTTTTAGATGAGGCAGGTTCTTAAAGGCCCTGCACACACCTGGAAATTTAAATCCTCTGCTCCAGTTGCAGAGCCATACTGGGAATTATCATCAAACTTTACAAACTGATGGCTCTGCTCTATGCCGCATATTAATTAGCGTTGTAGTAAAACGTTTGCTCACTACATGAACCTACCACAGATTTTAAAAATGCACGATACAGAGAGTAACAATTTACATTATTTGCAGTGGTGTATGGGGCGAAGGGTATTTTTTCATTGCAAAATCATGAGTGACCATGAGACAAATTAGCAAGGCTGTGTGGCACTCTATCATCCATGATGAAGCTAGCTGGGATGATGAGGTGCCCATTCTTAATCCCACCTATTAGACCCATCTGAACAAATCTGAGATGTGATTCAGACTAAATCTCTATTAGCTGATAATCAAACAGCAACAGGGGAGATGCTGTGGTAAACTTTATTTTTCACAGCTTTTAAATGCCAGATGCCATGTTGCCAGAGACAGTTCTGGATTCAGCCATGAGATAGAAACTTCAGTGAGAAACTCAGTCCTGCTCTAAAAGTGACACAAACTAACAGGGTAATGACACTCCAGAATAAAGGTCTAATCAGCCAAAATAAGTGACGACACCCTAGGTGGGGAAACCAGAGGTAGGTGAAAAAACAAAAAAAGTAATAGAATAAGGCAGAGATTTAGAGTTTACGAAACAACAGAGGAAAAGAAAAGGAAGCATCGACACATTTCCACTCACGCAGAAACCAATGTCACTATAAATTAATTTATACAAAGCTAATACACACAGAGCAGCTCAAGTATGAAATAAATCAACAGTCACAAATCAGACTGTCAAAATAAGTGTAAACATGTAATACATTCAGACCCAGAAAGGTTGTAGAGCTATATACAGAGCACTTCAAAATAAACAATCTTAATCCATGTTTTAATCTTCCGTCATCTGCCTTTGTTAAAACAGCAAGAATATTGTAAATGAGGTGAGGTCTCCGGTGTAGACCAGCTTGTGTAGTGACTTGTTTACTCTCACAAAGGTTCTTCACACCAAACAAAAAACAAAACTTTTCATTTTTACAACTTTAAATGCAGCAAATCACTTTGACTTATTTTTATTTTGCCGCAACATGAGATAGTGTTGAGAATGACACTGCTGAAAATAAAGTCATTTTAACTTTTTTTTCTATAACAAAAGAAACCTAAATTGAGTAAGTTGTCTGTAGTTTCCAGATTTCTTTTCCCATTTATTTTAAGAACAGTGGAATTTTAAAGTAAAGCCTTTAAACAGCCTTTATTTTATATTTCTATCAAATTCTCCTTTTTAAGCTTATTAAAGCTTATTTTAATTTTCTAGATTTATTGTTTAGGTGTCTTTATTTTATGGTTTCAGCAGGGTTCAAAGACCTTTTTTAAGACCACAAAGAATGAAATCTTACACCCTTTTCACAGTCATACTGGTCAAAATAGTAGGGACAACAAAGTCTATAATTATTTACTAAGTAAGGAAGGAAGGCTGAAAAACAGGTGTTATTTTGAAAAGGGTTTACAATATAGTACAGGTGATGGGCTAAACCGTGGGTTTGTTTCGTTCCAGTGACACTTTTGGCTAATGGTAATTTCTTTTTCTTGGTGGGGATAGATAGCATGAGAAGACACTCTGGAGATGACACATTTGAAACCAATTATCTGCAAGTGGAATAAGCTGAAAATGCCAAACTGAATTTAAAAAAGGTTTTTAGTGTGCCACAATTTTTGTTCTATAGATGCATCGATGTTGAGATTTGTGATTTACAATACACTGTACAATTTTACATATATTGCCATTAATTTGCATAATCTTTTTTCACTTAAATGCATAATATATATGGGCAAAAAAGTGTGCATCCATCGCTATAAAAATGTAAGGTCTGCCAAAGCTTTGAAACATTCTATTAACGAGCCTTTTATTTTACATAACATATCTGCATTTCACACTGGTCTGTCTTAAACAGCCCTCAATAAAAAATATTGTGCATCAAAATATCAACAAGTGGAACATTAACACATCAAATCAGCAACATGGAGGAACCCCTAGCTCCCCTGTTTTCCTGGCAACTTAAAATGCAATAAATTACTGAGTCTTGAAGTTAAATATAGCTGTAACTATTGTTTTGAGAACATTGCGATTACATTATGTGCCATATTACAACATTCACTACCAACGTTTTTGTCCTGTGTTGGTGAAATCTGTAGTTTCTCAATGAAGAGGAACTTTGATCATCTTTCTGTAGAAGTGGAGTTTTTCTTAAAACCTTTCAGAGCCCGTCTTCAGTGATGACCGAAAGAAGACATATTTCCATGTGTACTTACATTTGAAATGACAAAATAGAACATTTAGAGTTTAAACATAGAAAACTGTCCTTAAAATGTTCTTTCAGTCAGCTCAGGCCATGCATTTTAATTACAGAGAGCTAGGCATTTTAATAACCGCCACCTTTTTTTGGTTTTCCTTTTGACAGACTCATAGCTTATGAAAAGACGTATCAGACACATGTTGTACGTGATGTCACCATGGATGTATTATAAGAGCTGGATATTCTAAGACGGCGGCCAGGCATTTCAAACGAAAACTGCTCACCGAAAGCATGAACCAAAAGAGTTTTCCAGCTTCTGGGTTTGCTTTCGTGTTGAGCGCACCACTGCAAGTGCTCATTAGTGTTTCTCCTCATGTTTCCGCTCAGTCAAAACACTTCATATTAAGATGAAAATAAAAGTAGCTTTTCTGAGATTTACATATATAAAACCTCAAAGGATTAAAATTCTTTATATAAAGAGTAATACTTAAACCCTGTGAACAGTTTTATATATGTTTTTTTATAATGGTAATCTCAGGATTATTCACATTGCAGTACCATGGATGACCAGTAGGGTAAATTAGCATGAAGCCTGAATGACAGCGTCATATCCCGCCCTGTTAATACATCCATGGCTGTCACATGGCAGAAGTTATGGTAAACACTGAAGAGCCAAAGCTCTGAAAGTTGAATTTGGAGACACACACACACACACACACACACACACACGCACGGTCCTGCCAGTTCTACTGCAGGTGTAAGGCCTTTATAAAGATCATTGGTATGATTTAATTCATGTGTTATACCAGATTTGGAAAGGTATAAGACAAATTTCAATTAAGTATGATTGGGAACACGGGAGTGTTTCGTATCCTAGTTGGCTTCACTCCATGCGTATAGGCTTCATGAACAATGTGCTGGACTAACAGGTTTCTACATCAAAGTTAAATAGAGTTGGAGGTAAAAAAAATTGCTGTAAACAAACCATTCCCCCTCCTGGATACACAGCACTCGCTACAACAATAAACCACCTCTACCAAGTTCTGCCAGTCCGCTTTGAGCAGGATCCCTCTTTTTAAACCTCCTAATCACCCCAGGTCATCTTTTAACCACAGCACAGCTCCAGATTGTTTGACACCGCACCTTTAGGGATGTTTACTTCCAAGGTCCAGCTAGGAAAAAGATATTGACCCGCTGATAAAACACGGGACATAACTGGGTGAAAAGTGTGAATGTTGGTGTTAAATCCCTCTCCACCCGGTAACAGTTTAATTAGATCCTCCTCCGTAAAGTCTTGCAGCCGTCAATTCTTTATGGCACAAAAAAAATAAACATATCTAACAAGGTTTAAACAGTACTGCTTGATTTCTTCTTCTGTGATTTGAATTCCAGTTCCACATCCGGGTTATCTGACAAGCCATCCAACCAGGTTTTACTCAAGCCGAGGGAAGGTGGCCGCTCCTGTTTCCCTTGCTGCTGCTATGCATCAGTTGTTATGGCAACAGGTGTAGAAATATGAGTCCTTCTTCTGGCCCAAGTCCACGCCCGTTTCCTCTGCTGAAACAGAGGAAGAGATTTTATGATCAAAATCTTTGTTTTGTGCAGCTTTGGGATCAGTTCTACAAAGCAGAGGAAAGCCTGCCTCCACAGATACAGATTTTGTGTGGATTAAACAACAAGATATAACATGTTAATTAGTAACCTTTATAAAAGCTGGTAGGTAAACTATGTTACTGTTGGACAAGCTATTTCCCCGTTTCAAGTTGGGTACGGCTGCAGCCTCCCGTCTCAAGCCCGGGTGCGTCCAACGGTAAGTTCAGATGGTCAAAATCACAATCGGAAATTATTTTCAAGATATAGATTACGCTACTCGCCATTATTTTCAAGATGGAGGAGATCCGCCATTAATCAGGAGGAGGAGGAGGACGCAAACTTTTCTTTTGAAAAGTAGGGCATGAAACGGGAGCTCTAGGCTGCAGCCATACAGTCTTGCATTCTTCCAGGCTTTATGCTAAAATAAGCTAATCAGCTATTGGCTGTAGCTTCATATTTAGCATACAAACATGAGAGTGGTATGCGTCTTCTCTAACTCTCCGCAACAAAGAAGTGTATTTCCCAAATGTTCCTTTTTTATTCTTCACATAACTACTTCTGTTATTTTTGATGTTTACAACCAAGTGCAACAATATGAATCCCTCCAAAGAAAGTGTGGCGTTGTAAGCTTTTTCCAACGACACCGGTTAAATTTACACAGTGCAGCAGATGAGTCACCTTTAAGCTGACTGACTCTAGGGACCATGGTAGAGACTTGTCAATCACAAGTTAGCCACCCCCTAAAGCATACCCACCATAATTTACTAAATCAACATCATTCTGTGTTGAAGAAGACTTGAGACTAGCGACTGAGACCATAAACTTATTATGAGAGTGATCACTGAGGTGAGAAGTAGCCTCATTTTGCCGTAATGTCTAATGCGATGAGACTTCTTTTTGGAACCAGTTGAGACTTCCCCTGCTGGCCGTTACAAAGAATGCAGGTTTAAGCCTGGATGTTCCCGCTTGGTCAGAAGCACAGACTGTATATAAAAAGGTCAGAAGACAATGTGGAAGTGCCTTGAACCTGGATTCTTTCTTAAGACCAGCAGGGGGCGGCTCCACTGGTTCTAAATAGAAGTCAGACTATAAAAAGGTGCGTTTGACTTAATGCCGCGCTGTGCAGAGCTGTCTTAACATGATGCATGCTGGACTGAAAACAAGGCATGCTGGTTAGAAATTGTGTCCGACTTTCGCCGACGCTGCAAAACATCACCATGTCACATGACATTAAAACCTCGCGGGAGGTTGCAGGGGCAGAGTCTGGCGGCCACAGTTGCTTTTCCCCCGACTGCACCAAGTTGGAACCACACTATTGCCTGGTCTCGCGGTATTTATCTTTGCAAATTCCGCAAAATCAGTCATTCATCTCAGCTCACAGTAAGTTGCTGCAGGTAGAATGTATCTGACTTGACGGCGCCGTTTTGATACCCCGCCCCTGCAGTCACCTGCAGCTCACGTTAGACTATCAAGTCGGCGAAAGTCAGCTGCCATCATCTTGAACGCAACAAAAGTCTAAATGAATCTTCTCTCTTGATTTATTACCTCAATGCATATTCCTCCATAGCGCCACCCTCTTGTCCAAAGATGGCAATGGCAAATATGTCAAACCCTAGTCTGTCTAAATGCTAGTCCACAAAAACTGATTTTGAATCATTTAGGTCTGAATTTGAATAGCCCAACTTGAATAATTACATTAAAAAACTGAATCTGAATCATTTAGATCTGAATATGAATTGCTGAATTTGAATAATTGCATTCAAAACTAAATCTGAATATTTAGATCTGGATTTGAATTGCCCAACTTGAACAATTGCATTAAAAACTGAATTTGAATCATTTGTAGATCTGAATTTGTATTAACTTGAATAACCACATTGAAAAACGATATTAAGTATGGCAATAACACAGTCAGATTCTACTAACACAAATATCAGCCCTTACATTGACTTCCTTTAAACAGTCAACAAGTGAGTTTACATGGATGAAACACTTACCTGTCATATATTGGAAGGCAGTGTTGCTATAATCCTCAGCAACTTTCTGGAACAACTCATCTGTCAAGCAGAGGAAGATTGAAGCCCGTCAGTTTCATTCAGTTCATTCCCACAAAAACAGGTCAACTTACATTCCTAATACCTGGCTTCAGCACGCAATAACTGTGCAACAGCTGGTTTCAAATGAGCAGTGTGTTTGATCTGTGAGGCTCCTTCGTCCATGAGGTGTACTTTCCCCCTTCTGTGCTCTGTGCCAGAACACATCAACAACTAAAGGCAACAAACAAGCCGTTACTTTTGTTCTCGTAAATGTTAATGTTGTGTGCTTCAGGTAGTGGCACACAAGTGTTCACAGCTAAAAAAAGAAATAATTAACAAAAAAGTAGTTGTCAGGTAGGAAGGAAACCCTTAAAAATTATTATTATTTAAAACAATAATAAAAATAAGCATATGGATCTGGTTGGATCTTGGTCAAGTATTTTATGTGCAATTCCTTCATTTGGAAATTTTTGAGCTATGGTGTGCAAATAAAAAGAACCTGACAATGTGACCGGTGAAATGCAGCTCAGCGTAGTTGTTTCTTGAGTCCATATTTTCAGAGCTTAGAAGAGAACTTTATTCTCTTAATTTACTTTACTAAAATCTCCCATATCTAGTCATTACAATACTTGGTGGCCTTTAAGAGAAGAAAGACTTTTCAGCAATCATTGTGTCTTCTACTTCCTGTCTATTGTCTTTTCTTAAAATTGCCAATGTCTATGTCTCAACTTAACTCATGCCTTAAAGTTTCCTTTTTCACAATCATACAAGGGTCACAGGATTACTGGCAAAGAGCAGCTTCAAGATTGCCATACTGTTTAAATGTTTGCAGAAGAATTTATGTTATTTAGATCTTGTGCTTTCCTTTGCAGATATGCTACTGCTGTGAAACTATGACTAGTGCTGCATTTACTAGCAAATGAAAGAGTTTAAGTTTAAAGCTCATTTGAATTTGTTAAACTTAAGTCCTCAAAGCCTGATTGCTAAAGAGCAGCAGCAGATCTCCTATAGTTCTTTTCAGCAAGTGAATATGTAACATTGCTACCTTCATCTGTTAAGACATAGATGTCCATTACATCAATGGTCTTTAGGGCTTAATTCAGTCAGGACTGTGTCGTTGAAGAAAGACCTACGTGCTTGTGCAATATTCTGCAACTGGTGTATATGTGAGTGGGAGCAGTGTAGCAGCTGAGTTTCAGTGTTTCTGTTCTTTTAAAAAGCTGCATCATTGGTGAATTAAAACATATTTTGCAGTCAAAGCCTTAATACCATTTTTGCGCAAGGGACACTCACCGCGTCTTCTCACAATGATACTACTACATTTTCTCATCAGTTTCATCACTTATACTGCTGCATATTTTATGATGTCCGACAGTCTACAATACAGCTGCAATGATTAATCAGTTAGTTGTCCATTTATAGTCAACTATTTTAATAATCGATAATCGGTTTGAGTCATTTTTAAGAAAAATTTTAAATTGTCTAATTCCAACTCCTTAAATAAAAATAATCAACAGATTAAAAACTATAGTCCACAGCTCTAGTCCACAAGCATAGAATGACGCGACATTAATAAAATCTAAGGAGGAAGTAGTGGTCTGATTATTATTGCGGTTGTAAGAGAGGTGTAAAAAACCCAAAGAACTTGCATTAGAGATGATACATTTATTACAGTTTTCTTAAAAAAGTGAAAGTGCTGTGTTGAAACAGTTAGGGCTTCATGATGATTGCTAATCGCGAAGACGAGTGCAATCAGTTGTCATCCTTGTGTGACAGATCTGCTCGCCAATCACAAGCGTCATGCGCCTCCTGTTACGGTCCTACTCACCAATCAGGGTGGGCACAGGGCGTGTACATTTTATAAAAACAAACGATACTAGGGGAAAACGTGTAGGACAATGGCGCCAGCCGAACCGACACAGGCAGCGGCTGTGCCGCAGTTTTGTCTGGCGTCAACTCACACATAAGTGTTTCAGCAGCGGAGCGTTTAGCCTACAGTTATTTAACGTGCTGTTAATTTGTCATTTTGTGTGCTTCAACTACGGATACCATCTCTCTTTGAGCCTGTTCCACTCTCTGTAGGCTAAGGTTACATAGCCACATGGAGCATTTCAGAATAAGAGCGTTTTGCCTGTTTGATTTTTGCTGACTTGTTCAGATTTTGCTTATTTGTTCAGTTTTCCTTGATTTTTGTTCTTCTACTATGTTTAAGTAGCTACGTAGTTAAATTGTTTCTTTTTTTGTCTGTTTTAACTGTTTATTGTTGAAGTACGATCGGGAATCTGCAACGGGTGTTTTATTTTGAAAATCAATAACTTTCTCTATGCCATTCTTTGTCTGAATTCCTACCTGGTCCATCGTCTGCTTGAGGAGGCTTCCGTCAAAAATAGACAGACTGTTCTCATCTCAGGGCTTCAAATACCAATGGTTTCAGAAAAAGTGACAAAGCGTTGTTATTTGACGCTAAACTTTAGCGTCAAATAACAACGTGTACCTTTAGCGCTAAAGGTACACTTCAGCGTACAGACCGGAAATGCTACATTCGTGTTAAAGGTGTTGACAGCCCCCTGAAGCCTTACCATAGCTATCAGAAATGTTAGTGCCTAAACCTAAGTCACTGACTTTATGCATGTCGACCGGCTTATGCATGTCTACCTGGTAGGGTTAGCCTCCTTTGTGTTGTGACCTAGCAAAAGGATACATTTAGCGTCAAATAATTGCGCTTTGTCACGCTGTCAGAACGCGTTGAAATAGACTGGCAGTGAATATTATTATAACTTTAGCAAAACAATTTAAAAAAATTTAAATTTAAAAAAATGTGCAAATCAAATCATAATCGCAATATCTGGCAGAAAAATCACAATTAGATTTTTTTTCTGCAAATCGTTCAGACCTAGAAACAGTTACAGAGATGGTACAGGTCCAGCCTTGACTACAAGAATCTGGCCCATTACTTTTCGTATTTCAGTTTAGCTTCTCATATATCTTGATCTGACCATCAGTGTCTTTCCTGGAGAACTAACTGTATCTGCAATGTTGTGTTCCTGACCTCTTCTCTACAGAAACACTACTTTCCACATACTTTTAAGTAGGGGCTGTTTTTCATGGTGTGGTCTTTGTGTAAAAGGGAAATCAGAATTCAATTTTACACAATAGCCCTTCCAAGAGTTTGTGTTTTGTCTTTTCCTGTTTCAGTAAGACGACGCCCCCATGCACAAAGCCATCTCCTTAAAGAAACGGTTTCCTCAGTTTGGTGTGGAAGAACTTGACTGACCTGCACAGAGCCCTGACCTCAACCCTATAAAACACCTCTGTAAAGAACTAGAATGAAGATTGTGAGCTAGGCCCTCTCATCCAACATCAGTGCCTGACCTCTCAAATACTCTACTGGATGAATGGGCAAAATTCCCCACAGACAAACTCCAAAATCCCTTCCCAGAAGAGTGAAAGTTGTTATAGCTGCAAAGGGGAAACCAACTTCATATTAATGCGAATGGGATGTCATAAAAGCTCCTGTAGGTGTACAGGTGAAGCTGTCCCAGACCTTTTGTCCATACAGAGTATTTCTTTTGCAATAATCAAGAATGTTTATGTGCTTAAAAAGTAAAAAGGATTTCAATATCAGAGTACTGAGGGAAACCCACGTCCTCAGTTGACACACCACGAATAGCCTCAGCTGTGATTGCAACCAACCACCCGTGTTAAGTGCGTACTGCAGATGAATGAGGGTGTGACTCACCCACATTACTTCCTGTTTTACTGGAGGTCTCGAAATGCTGCGCACCAATCTCTGTGAAAGCAAACCAAAACAGTAAAGTTAAATGTCCATCAGGCTGTGGCACATGTGTGTGTGAAAGATGTAGAAAGGTGTGTCCATGTTGCAATTCCTACAAATCACACAGACGTCAGCGGTTTCTTAATATCGTTTAACCATAATCAGGACCGCACTTTAGTCATCTAATTTTTCCTCATTTTGGGTTTTTCATCTCATGTAAATGGGAAACCCGGTTTCCCATTTCTTCAGGTTTAAGGATGAACTCGCTGGAGAAACCTCATTACTTGGCTGATGTAATGCCTTACACTGGTTTCTTAAACACGGTCCTGCAGGGTTCACTAAGTTCAATTTAAGACTTCTGAAGATCATTACCACACAGAGTGTAGAATTTTTATAGCTGTCAAACCGGCAAAAGTATGAAAGCATGATGGAAAACCAGTAGAGACAATTTTGCCAAGAGTTAGGCCATTTTAATAGGCCTCTACAGTACGTCCCAGCAGTACATAACAATTATTCAGAATTATATAATTAATTAAATTAAAGTGACCTGGGCCTAGATAAGTGACAGAAAATGTTTAATTTATTAAAGGTTCAGTCTGTAATATTTAGGAGGATCTATTGACAGAAATGCAATATAATATACATAACTACGTTTTCAGTGGTATATAAAGACCTTGCATAATAAACCGTTGGAAGTTTTATTGCCTTAGAATGAGCAATTTCTATTGTCTGGTTTGTTAGATAATTTGAGGACCACACGCATTATTTAGCACAAGAACTGACAGAGCACTTCGGTCACCGTAGCTTCTCCTACACGCTTGCAAAAGGAGGAGTTCGCAACCCTCACCACTAGATGCCACTAAAACTTACACCATCCACCTCAAAGCGTAATTTATAATTCTGTGTCGAATCGACGACGTAGGTGACGGCGTAGGCTACGGGGCTATGCAGAGGCTACGCCGTCTCCTGACGTGCACCTCCTCAAAAATGTAACTACACGTCGAGTCAATGCGGACCGTAAGCACTGTGATTGGTAGGCTAGGTAGCCTCGCAATGCCTCCGAGCCGACAGGAAGTACCCAGCGCTTTGAAGTAACTTTTACTAGCGGCCAAAACGGCGGCTGTAACACAGTGAATCAATATATTTGACCGTCGCAACCAGAGCGAAATGACTCGTTTCAGAATGTGAGCCATTCACATTTCAAAAGGCTACACCAGCCGCACGTTTACAATTTAACCTCATTTACGTTAGCAGAGGGCTAAACCGGAACATAGCCTGCTCGGCAGGTGTGACACCAAAATGTGTGACCTATCAGATTCTGTGAACCAAATGGGAAGTTAACCGCCAGAGGCTTTGTTGACGATGTGAAGCAGCTGCAGCTTGATTGGGTTTAGGCACCAAAAGTACTTGGTTATGGTTAGGAAAACATCGTTGTTTGGGTGTAGTCACAGAATCTGATATGTCACAGATTTTGGTGTTACACTGGCAAAAGTCAACACTGTGGACGCTGCAGCGCTACTGCCGACTAGCGTTTGGGGGTGAAATCTCAGAATGATGGACACACCTACGCACAAGTGCATGGCTATGTGTGTACCCTACGGTGTAGGTACACATAGACACTACGCAGGAGTATAAATGGGCCTTTAGTTAATTGAAGTTTTTGCTATAATGGACACTTGTTAATGAGACATTGAGCTACTGTGGCCCAGTAGTGGAAGTGTTTGCTACAGGTCTGATAGAGCTGACTGAAACTCCACAAAAAAAGATTAAATAGACAATTAACAAGACAATCCACTGCTACACAAGTCTCACTTTTAGTTTCAATGTGTAAAATGTCTCCCAACAGCCTGCAATCAAAAATTATTTATAATTAACATTACTGCCTAAGAAATATTTACAACACATTTAAGACTTTTGCATTCTACATTTTAGACTTCTTAAATTTAACTGACAGACCATCGAAGGCCTTTAAAAAAACCAAATTAAATGCTTTTTAAGACTTTCAGGACTGCAGATCCCCGTTAAGGGTGCTTCACGTGCATACATGTACACGTAAAAGAGGAAAAGTATCACTGTGACACAGGAGGATGAAGACAAGGCTTGTGGCCTGACTTAAACTAAATAAAACTTAGACTGAACATTCAAACTAAAACTTTTTCCACAGCTTAGACATATTTTTAATATCAAACACACAGTGAGAAAAAATGACTCAGACACACAGCTCTGAGCCGATTCTTATTGACTGTAGTTCTGCCACCTTCGACAGACACATTCACAGCTGATGGTGTGACATACGCCATGAGACAGAAAACCAACAGTCCATCACCAAAAGGCTACAGCGGAAGTGTAGCTGACCATCTGACGACTCACCACAACCTGTGACACTTCTGAGGAAGGCGTTACAACTACGACTGAAACTGTAAAAGTAAACAAACTACTACACTCGCCTGTCAGGAAGAAAAGGCTGATTTGACCCTACAGACCTGGTTTATCCAGTGCCAGCAACGGTTAATCGATTAGTCGACTGAAAATTTTAAGCCAAAACTGTAAACGTTGCTGATCTTTAATCTGTTGTTTGTAAACATACTGAAGAAACAATAACAGCCTTCTGCTGGCCAAAGGCAATAATTCATGTGATAACGCAAACATCATGATAGTAATGTGCAGTATGAATTACGGACATTTTGATACATTAATAACAACTGTTTTACATGAAACTGTCCTCTGACCAGAAAAATTACAGGGGAGTGATTATATTTACATGTCACAGGCAAGTGTACCAGTACGGACCAGTAAGGGACTGCAATTACCTTCAGCAAAGTCCTGAGCATCATGGTAGTCGATTTGGCGCAGACCCCGATCTCCTTCAACCAGGTCGTTCTTAGTGCCACACAGGTAGATCTTACAGTGCTGCAGTACACAACACAGTAAGTGACACGTACAAAAGTTCAACATCTAACTTTGAGTTGTATTACTTACACTAGCCGACGACTGACTACATATTTATACCTCGACTTGACACAAGTCCATACATTGCACACAGTTACAGACATGCATTCAGAAACAACAGAAATCATTAAACACAACAGGATGTGGTTAAATACTATATGAAAATAGTAATGAAACTGCACTCAGTAAATCTTATGCATTAAAACAAAACATTTGTCACGAACCTCAATGTGAAATGTATCAGCAGGCATCAAATGTCTTGTTTCGTGGTATAAATGAAAAGGTTGTGACTGTAGTTATTTTGAAAATGTTCTTGTAAAGCAACTTGTGTTAAGACGTTTAATGTTGTCCTTTATTAATTTTGTTAAATTATTAAAGGATTTTGGCATCAAAACTTAGCTATCCAATTGGCACCCAACTGGTACCCAACCCGTCACGTGTACGTAACAACCAAAATGACTGCACACATACATACAGAGGAACAAGGACACAATGAAACAAGAAATCTAGTCACACATTTATACTGCTACTGTATTTATTTTTTACTATAGCGTTATGAACCGGTAAAAAGCCATATAACAATGGTGCTCGGTAACTGTCCTGTGACTATTAAAGACAAACCTCTATTACATTTAACTTTAGACCAGAAATGCTCTCTTACTTCCTCGCAGGTTTGGATCTCCTTCACCCAGAACCGAGCTCGCTGGAAGCTGCTGCTGTCAGTCAGATCTGAAAGACAAAAACAGAAAACACAACAAAGTTCAGGCACCAGCAGCAGTCTGACAATGTGTTTACAGACTTTTAGTATTCTGAAGACTGAAAACTGAACAAAACTACAGTGGATAACAGAAACAACTGGATAGAAATAAAATATACAGAAAGAAGATGGGAGGTAAAGACGAAGGCCAGCAGACTTGACAGAAGATGTTAAATAAAACATGACAACAGCGTGAGTAATCTGCTGGGAAATGCCATAAGGCTATTTCCTGACAAACAAAGTTCCCCTATGTGGAACAAAGAAACAGGCATAAAAAATATTCAGAAAATGCTGCACGTAGCAAGCTTCAACATGTTTCAGGATCATGAGCAGATAGTCTGAGAAACATTTTATTAGAAATTATCAGACCCTATAAGACCCTGATCAGACAGAGTGTAGTTTCTGCAGAGCGCTGTGCTCGTGGCTAATGCACCCTGGGCGCATTTTAGATGCCTCGAGTGTCTCGTGCTTATGCAGGAGCGCTCTGAACACCTCAAGGAGAAAAATTTCAACTTATTGCAGAAAATTGCCCAATGTCATTTGCGCTTTTTTTGTTCTCAATTTCCAATCGGCTCAGATTTGTGAGTTTACTTCAGAGTAAAAATCACAGTTAGGCTAAGGACAGGTAATTTGCTGAAAGCAACAGCTGCTTCTTCCTGTTCTGATCACTATTTTGGTCCATACTGGGACCAAAGAGTTCATCTTATCTTCACTTTTGAGATCATGCATTGCATGATTGTGTCACAAATCTTAAGTGAAGCACAGATGCAGCATTTGCAGCAGAGAAAGAATTTTAGTAAATTCTTGTGGATTTGTTTAACATTATTGTAACGCAGTGAACTGTCCTGGAGTTGTTACTGTATCATATGTGATCAGACTATATCCTGCTTTAATTACATTCCCCACAATAAGTGTGTTTACATGCTTTTGTTGACTGATATAGAGCAATGATAGGAAGGTTCACCCTGTCTCATTTCTGAATACGAGACTACTGGTATGCAATGAATAGCCAAAATAATTGTGTTTACATTCTTAAAGGAACACTCCGACTTTTTGGGACTTTAGCCTATTTACCTTATCCCCCAGAGTTAGATAAGTCCATACATACCTT
>JAPMOB010212996.1:0-18269 GCA_029875015.1 Lepomis gibbosus | reverse complement strand
GGCTAGTAGTCCTTACCTGGGAACTGCGCATGTGCAACTCCCAACAAAGATATGGTACAAGTAAGATGCATCACTCTGTACAACAGGCAGGCTGAAAAGAGGAGCTGCAGCAATGTGCAGTATGAGAAAAATATGGTGTTTTTTGAAAATTAAACCATGTAAACCTGTTCTGGTACAACCCAAAATTAAGATTTTGAACCTGAAAATGAGCATAATACCACCCCTTTAAGGTGCCTGTATACTTCATGGGAAGTGTTTGGAAACCGCCTCACCAGTTTCTGTAACTTTCCAAATCTGACAGTCCGACATTCACACCCACTTCATGCAGCGATCAACAAGGTGTGTGGAGGTGAGAAAGTAAGGAGTTTTAAAGCATGGCTTATACTTCTCCCTCAACCTCTCTTTTTCATTTAGTATTCAACAATCTCTGACATTTTCGGTGCTTACAACCGAAGGTAAATAAAGCATTTTCATTTCCACATGCCCGTATGGGCGTTCTACGGCCATATTAAAATGAAAAGCTGTTTAATATGTAATTTTCAAAGTCATGCCTTACTGTACAGTGGACAATATTAAATGCAATAAGTGAAACAGCGCTCCAGTCTATTTTATTTACGTTTACATGTCACCATGGTCTTTTGGGGTCAACATGAAAAATGCAGTGTGCCAGTCCTCTCATCAAGGCGGTCCTCAGTTAGGACGTCACTTCCTTGTTCAGTGACTTGGTTTATTAACATTTACAAGTTCTACCTGTCCACCTGGGCCAACTTCATCCAACCAGAGGTAGCAGTGTTTGTCTGTCACTGGGGCATTGGTATCTGCTTAGCTGGTGGGGCTGCTAGTTGTTAGTTTTTCCACTTTACATGTTGAACTTGTTTCTGTACGTGTGTGTTTGTGTGTGTGTTTGCACCTAGTTCGGCGTGTCCCTTGTCAGGAGGGGAGAGTGTTTAACAAATGACTGCCAGCTCGAGGACACAGGGGCCAGAGACCTCTGCTAGGGAGTTGGCCAACAATAAATCTCAAAAATCAATATGACAGGGCCCGGGGTAATCAGTATCAATGATTTTAAACTGGAATAAGTCCCTCTGGGGGAAGAATGATAAAATCCTCTGAGCTGGGAGTCTGAAAAACATCCCGAGGATGAAGGATGGAAAAGAGAAGGAAAGAAAAAAAGAGAGAGATTATTGATGCTTTTTACCCAGAAACCCCTCCAGCAGGGTTAGGATCTCTGTTTTGCTTTCTCTGTCTGTCACTTGTGCTCTTTTCCTTCTTTCTTCTTCCTACCTTCCGTCACTTATTCCTCTGCTGTCTTTCTCACTCTGTTGACGCTCTTTCCCCCGCTCTTGTTCTCATTTGAACTTCCTGCTTTACACTTTTCACGTTTCCTCAGTTGTTGTTTTTCACTTTCTCTGTTTTTATCTATCTCTGTCATAACTGATGCCCCGATTCTTAGACTATTTATATTCTGTTTTGTTCTTCCCTAGCCACTCAAGATATGTTTTGATACCATCCTATCCCTTCTTTCTGCCCTCTAATTTAGTTTTTTATCTTTCTGTCAAACATCTCACCATCAAACAACAAAACCACTGAACCCTTTTCTGCTTTTACATTTGCAGTGTCAGCTAAAATCTTGTCCAGTCTGTATCAACCATATTCTGTCCTGTGTTGATAAAAAGACAGATAAGATCATCTAGAGGCCTTATGGTTACCAGTGACTTCATTTACCCAGTGGTTAGTGGAGCTCATTGGGGCCATACACAATACTCAAGTTTGGTTCTGTGATTCAAACAGGTCTGATGTTTCCCCAGCCCAAAAACAGCAGTGCCTTTGTGGGCAGGTTTAAGAATCAGTGTGCTCATCTTGTGCCAGAGCCAGAATGGCTACCAAAATGGTGCCAATTTAGTGTGAGATGCTGGTGCCACTGCAGCCAGAGGTTGCTGCAAGTCGACTTAAAGAAATAACAACTCCTACACATAATTTGTCTTCGATATGAAAATGGGAAGGCCAATTGATTAGGGCAAAATATTAACATATATCAAATACCAAAACGGCTAACGTGAACAAGATAAACGGGCAAGACACTGATTATCATTGCCACCCCCTCCTCTCTGACACCAAACCTATTCCGTTAGGCTGGACCGATGCTGGAGACGTTTACTATTTATGTGTTCTGTGTATTCTGTTCGTCTTCCTCATATGAGACTTGTTGGCATGAATAGTTGGCCGAGTTGTGTTTCATGTGCGGGACTGGCAGGTCTATGGAGGAGCTGCCTGTGGCCTTCGCTGAAGACAGTATTTAATCACCCCCCGAAATCCTTGGCACTAGTCAGAAATATGGTGAATGCTACCCTGCCATGTTTGAAACATCTGGAGCCCTCTGTGGGTAAATGTCAACAAATAACATTCTGTCAGCGTTTTAAACATTTATCTGGCCCGGAGTTCGTCTTTGCAGTCTCCTCCTCCCCCTCCTGCTCAGCTGCAGCTGCCCTGCATTCCCCTCTGGATGTATTTTAAACCCAGATAACACCCTAATACCCTTACACTTGCTGCAGCCAGAACTCCACAGGCATTCATTTAAAATATTTTTGCCTCTTTTTTCCCCAGCAGATAAATGTTGGCATCCATAATAACACACATTCAATGGAATGCAAGCCCCTGAGCGCAGAGCAGGCAGGGGTGAGACCAGAAACCGAAGTGACCCTGGCAAGCGCATGAGTACCAGCTGGACAGGATATTTCACCACTACACAAAACACTTTCTTTCTGTTTCAAGGCTCACAATGCTTTTGTATTATGTCTTATGTCTTTTCATTTAAATATTTCCTCTTCTGAAAAGGGTTTTCATTAATCTGGCCATCTAGTTAATGTTTTATTTCACAAAGACAAAAATAAAGTGTACACCTCAACATGAAAATATGTAGTGCTTCCCTTTGGTTTAGGATTCAATTCCAACTCATGACCTTTACTGAATGTCATCCCCTTTCCCAGAAGTTGTTTACTATTATTGAATATTAAATCTGGTAAATCAAAAGATACATTATATATCTAAAAAGTAAAATATACTCGAAACTTAATTTCCTAATCTGAGACACAGAAGTAATTCTTGAAATTTACACAATGTTTATTTTGTTTTGTTTAGTATTTTTAATAATACAGTTCATTTTGCCACAGTGGCTTTGTGCAAAGCAGTCAAATAACTAAGATCAAAATGAATGGGGCAAGATGAAACATTTAAAGTGGTCATATTATGTTTATTTAGGGGTTGTACCAGAACAGATTTACATGGTTTAATTTTCAACAAACACCATATTTTTTGTCATACTGGACCTTGAAGCAGAGTAGGGCGGGTCCTGAAAAGCCGGTACAGCACTTCGGTTCAGCTGAACATGTTTCTGCACAAGCTTAGACTGAAGCAAGAGTTTACATACATATCCTCAGGTCGCCGTTCTTTTTCTTCTTTATTCTTCTTCAACCTTCTTTATCACACCCAGCGTCATCATCCTGTCCAGTTCCTCTTATAAACAGTTGTGCCCGGAGGCTGGATGAATTTTACATATGATCCGTGCACTACTGCAGTAGGGGTGCAAGTTCTTCCATCTCACGGAGAAAAGAAGTCAGGTCGGAATGAAATTTGCTTTATTGGCATGAATGTTAATACAACAGTATTGCCAAAGCTAAAGGAAAATACAAAAAAAATTCTATTCATATAGGTCATTGCATTAATAAAATGAAATAATTATAAAATAAAATAATATATAAAATAATAAAAATATTAAAATAAAATAATATATATTGGATATAGAATAATATTATCTAATATTGTTAATTTCTTTGTTTTCTTTCATTATGGCTGTGTCTCCTTCTGGCAACAATAACAGAACCTTCTTTTCAAACGTGTTAAATACAGAGGCTGTTGCACTCATGTGAAATTGAGTTTAGGCTTGTTAGATCACATTGTGTGTAGTAAATAAATGTATATGCATGTTACGGCCCAAATTGCATATTCAATAAGGCAGATGTACTAAATGGACAACAGGCGCTATCTGGCACTTTTGAAAGACGTCACTGCGTGCACACTGTTAGTAGATCAGCATACGTGCTAATTTGCTGGTGATACGTTTTTTACTCACGCAAACCTTTAGTAAATCAGGCCCTTGGTGTACATGGAGCTGTTCTGATGCAATAAATTCTTTTCACCAGCCCCAAATCCTCACAGGCTTTATCACCCAGAAGTTCAACAGCAACTACAGAGAAGAACAGGTGGTGTACTTTACCTTTTACAGCCACTTTCAGCCTGTATGTGCCTAAACACTCTATTTTCTGTCCATTGTAGTCTTTTTTGTGTGTATTTTAGGTTTATCTTTCATCACTTTTAATGTCAGCAGTGCTGATCAGATTTGCTTTCTCACCGGTGTCCAGCTTCATTGTGATTATAGTCCCATTTATCTGCAGTGGTGCTATCCATTTATCCTCTCTGACAGCATTTACTTCTTTTTCTGGTTCATTTTCACAGTTATCCATGCCAACAAAAAATGTTTCACACAGATTAGTATCCTCCACTATGCTTACAGATTTTACTCTCTTCCCCTCTTTTCAAGAAGCACTGCTTGGTAAAGTGGTTCTTGCCCTGGCAATTAGAGCATAGCTTACCAAAGGTGGGGTGCTGTTTTGGTTTGTGCTGTGAGCTGCAGTGTTTGCAATTAAATGTCTGATCATCGTCTGTCTGCTGCGCCGGATGGGTCTGTGAGCGTTTCCATCCCTCACTAGAGACAACACTTACAGCAGTGCCATAGCCCACGCTCTCTGTGCTTGCCCCCATCTCACTGAATATCCTAACATGCATTTGCGAGATCTCACTAGCCTGGCAGATCTTAATGACCCCTTTCAGCGTCAGTTCCATTTCCCTCAGTGGCCTTTCTCTGACTTTTTTATCCGCCATACCAAACGCGAAAGTTCGAAAGTTGCGTGACTGTGCTTTGAGCTTCAAGTCAGTCAGAAAGTTATCAAACGGTTCACGCTGATGCTGCAACAGGAACGAAAAACATCTCTCATATGTCTCGTTCTTTTTTGTAGAGCAGTGGGCATCAAACTTTTCAAACACTTTATCAAGTTTGTTTTTGTCATCTTCACTGTCATACACAAAGGTACTGTACACTTCTATGGCTTGAAGGCCTGCTATCGTTAGCAGTAATGCTACCTTTCTTGCGTCGGACTTAAACTCCTGACCCATGGCCTCGATGAACAGCTGAAACTGCTGCTTGAAGGTGCGCCAAATGCTGTCGACATTCCCCGTAAGTTTCAAACTCTCCGGTGGCTTTAAAGAATCCATATCGCAGTTGACAATGCACCACGTTCTGGTTTTACTCCTGTCATATTTTGTTCATTATCCTTCACTGCAACTGCAACCTTTCTTTGAAAAACTCTGTGGTTTATTCGTCATGCTAGCAGGTTGTTCTCTTCACAGATGAATCCCGGTTTTCACACTTTGTGTGGGTGAACAGTTGCTGATGGGCAGTGGCCCATCAGCAACTGTGGCAGTGGGGTTATGACATGGGCAGCCATAGGTGCATTTTTATTGATGGCATTTTTAATGCAAAGAGATACTGTGATGAGGTCCTGAGGCCTGTTGTTGTGCAGCATGATAATTCACAGCCCCATGTTGCAAGGATCTGTACACAATTCCTAGACGCTAAAAACATCCTAGTTCTTGCATGGCCAGCATACTCATCGGACGTATCACTTATTGAGCATGTTTGGGATGCTCTGGATCGGCGTATGCGACAGCTTGTTCCAGGTCCTGCCAATATCCAGAAACTTCGCAGAGCTATTGAAGAGGAGTGGAAGAACATTCCATTGGCCACAATCAACAATCTGATCAACTCTATGCAAAGGAGATGTGTTGCACTGCTTGAGCAAATGGTGGTCACACCAGACACTGGCTGGTTTCTTGACCCCCCCAGTACAGTGAAACTGCACATTTTGGAGTGGCCTTCTATTGTGGCCAGCCTAAGGCCTTTTATTGTGGCCAACCTAAGGCACACCTGTGAATACCCATGCTGTCTGGTCAGCATCTCGATATGCCACACCTTCGAGGTGGATGTATTATCTCGGCAAAGGTGAAGTGCTCTCTAACACAGATTTTGACAGATTTGTGAACAATATTTTAGACAAATAGGCCTTTTGTGTACATAGAGAAAGTCTTAGAGCTTTGAGTTCAGCTCATGATGAATGGGGGCAAAAACAAAAGTGTTGCGTTTATAATTTTGTTCAGTGTATATACCCAACGTTGTTCTGCAGCAAACTGTTGCATAGATGACCACAAGGTTTTTCTTTTCAGCTTGTAAAACAGACAAGGATACCGGCTAGCAGGAGCAATTAGCAGCTTAGGCAAAAACATAAACAGTTAGCAGAAACAACAGTTAAATGGGAATATCACCATACTGTACACACTTTGGGATTGAGTGTCCTTACCTGTAGATGACTAGTACTTGTTGACCAGCTGTCTATCACCTCAGTTGAACCTGCGAGCTTCAGAATATTCTTTCTGCTTCATATTGAACAATTGCTGGCTGAAATGAAAATGTCACACTAGATCAGAAGAGAACAACAGTGCATATTAAAGGTCACTGGGGGATGAAGAGGGTTGTCTCATCCACCCATACATTGCACACTATAACTTTCCTACAATGCTGTGCAGGGAAAGGGGCAGGATTGGGACTGTTGAACGGGGATGGAGATGAGACGGACGGAGCTGCTGCTTTTTTGTGTTAATCTCCTCGGCTGGAGAAACAGAGAAGCTTCTTCATTTCTTTATTTGCTCTGCTCACTCCACTCACATATCTTTCTACCCTCAGCTCCTCTGCTCATTATTTCGTTTCAAGCCTCCCCTCATTATCTTTCTAGCATCAAATTATTCCTTCATGTCCTCCATCATATCTCAGTTTTAACATTCCTTCTATTCTCCCTGTCTGTCTATCTCTGCCTGTCACTGTCTATTCAAAGCTTTCAAGCTGCCAGCTGAAGCTGACTCACCAGTCTGTGAGTTTGTGTTTGTGTGTGTGAGACGCTTGAAGAGTTTTGAGGTTAATCTCTGTGTTTAAACTTTGCTGTTAGCACACATGACTCATTGTTTGCCGTTCTAGTTCCTATGCTATTGTTGATCACACACACGCACATTCACCTTACATGTGCACAAATGCAAAAACACACATACACAGCGGATCAATGCCAACACGGATTGTGGTTAAACTGACAACCAACAATGATGAATTACAAAATATTGTGGGAATTTCTAATGTTTGGACACATGTATAATATTATCATTGTCATGTTGAATACAGTATCTTAAGTAAGAAATTAAATTAGATAAAGGCTGAGAAAGTAGTCAAGTGATAGTGACTCATCATAGCCCAATGGAGCATTGTCAATAGATGATCAGTCAAAGGTGGGCTGCATTTGTGTGTCTACATTATATAGCTAGCAATTCAGTGACTACAGTATATTTCCATTATGTAGTTAGGACATGCTTCACTTTGATATAGCCTGGTGACTTAAATGCTGAAATCTGAAGTATTTTTGCCCAGTGTTTCTTTTGTTCATAAAAAAAAAAGCTGTTGCATTCCATTTGGACGGAACAGTGCTGTGTCACTTTTAAGTTTTAATGTGTCTGTTATTAATGGAGATAAATAATCTTTCCAAGTAGTGAGCAAATTCCACCATCAGAAGCCAAACAGGGCAAATCTACAGCATGCCAATTAGTAGAAATAAATAACTGTTGCCGCTTGACCTTTTGATTTGTGATGATGTGTATTTCTGGTGTGCAACGAGGCCGGGGGATTGCAATGTCGGTTGGGTCCGTCTGTCCTACACACATCCTACAAAATGTATCTTGACTGAGATTTGATCAATTTGGGGAAATATCTCTTCTCGTAATCTCATGTCTCTCAGCGATGTCTTTTCTGTGTCTGAGATATTCAAACTCAAAATATACATGTAAAGAATCATCGAGAAAATTCCTTTTGAAACTAGTTTCTTTTGACGGATCATCACAACTGTGCCGAGCTCATTCATGTTTACATGGAGATAAACCCTTCATGTCAGTATCTTGTTCATTCTTTCCTGCAGTGTGTAATGAATGAATATCAGAGCCTGTGGGGGCTGCTGAAGGGACTGTGGGGCTTTAGTCTTGTTTATGTAAAGAAAAATAATCTTGTGCAGTTTAACATGTAGATAACGGTAACAAAATCTACCAGGGAAGACTTCTCTAGTGATATTATAGTTCGGTGGAGACAGCCGCCAGATGGCTTTATCTGAAACAGAGAAAAGACATGTGACCTTTTTCAGGACGAATAAGTCAGCTGGACTCTAGATCCCCTTCCCATGCACATACACACAAACACACATGCAACCAGACAAACACACGATCATTAAAATGTTGACGTGTTCTCTTTCTTTAATGGGTATTTCCATTTCCAGCTAAAGGTCAAAGGAAAGCTGACATTATGAGGTGGAGGAAGGCATTTAAGAGCCAGGAAAAGGAAAAGTAGAGGTTGGCAGGGACACAAGCACACCCACTCCAAGATCTGACACACACGCAGTGCAGCCATAAACCCAGTCAAGCCTCCTCTCTGCGGAGCTGTAGCACAGCATTCAGCTTTGATACAGCTGCTAATAAGTCATCAGAGCTGTGAGAGCTGAAGGACCCAGGAAGGTTTATTATTCTTGTGTTCAAACACAGGAGCCTCATTGACAGCTCAGCTTACACATGTACTGTATGTTCCCATCGTGGCTGTCCAGGGGACTTCATCAGTTCTGTTCAGTACTTTAGTGTCCCACTGGCACACTCTATGCTGTGTGTGTGTGTTGGTGGGTGTGTGTGTGTGTGTATTATGTCATGTGGAAAGCTGTCTTCAAAGGCAATAAAAGACAGAATTTTAACCAAAAAAAGACGTGACGGAAAAACAGATTATAAAACTCCTGAACACCAAATATGCAAATTAAGCACCCAAAACGCTAAAAATGCAACACATTCTCACTTTCAACCCATCACATATTGACGCTTGGTAAAGTCCCTTTGGTTCTGCTTTTTAACGTCCAGTAAAGTTAGCAACATTCTGTATGCAACGTCCGGTTAAACTTTCAAAATAAAATGCTTGAGTTTTGAAATGGCATGGTGTTAAAGTTGTGAAACGTTGCAATTTTGTTAAGTCTAGGCACAAAAAGTACTTGGTTAAGGTTAGGGAAAGATCATGGTTTGGGTTACAGTAACTACATACCGTAAAACTTCAATTAATAGCCGAGTCCCAAATAGCCGCCTATCTCCTTTACTAGCCAGGTGTGACATTTTGACAAATAAACGCCTGCCACAATTAAACACCTGGTCTGGTTTTTATGGAAGTTTTTTAGATGTATAAAACCTCTTAAACCCTGCGGGATCGCCTGCTTAGATCGTTAATACAAATTAAACATATGATCAATATGTCAATATGGACATGCTGAACATCGTTAGATCGGTTAGATTTTCCACAATACTACTGTTCATTTAACGGAAAAACAAGACCTAAAGTCTAATTCTTCTAGATTTACCGGTGTAACCTGTCTGGCTACAAGAGAGAAAAGGGGGGAAAAGTGGTGACTCTCGTTAACTTTGAAGCGCTTGTTAAGTCCGCTCATTAAGTCCAAATGTGTCTGTTCCATGATTATTTATATTCCTTTAGTCTGTAAATTTCCACCGATCAAAAGAATCAAAACAGCTTTTCATAAAAATTAATCCAAGTTGTGAATCCTGTCATGTGAAGTCCATCGCTCTCTGTCTGCTAACTTCTCTCATCCTGCACCATGTTTTCAATAGGTTGCTGCCTTCAAAATAAAAGCACATAAGCCATCTGTCGGAGCTAGATCAAATGAATGATGTGTATTTGATATTATTGGATTATTTTTACACAAGTATTATTCTGTTTGAAATAAAAAAACTGTTTGATAGTAGTTTCAGTTTTGTGCAAAAATAATTAAAGGCCTGTCCCATATGGATTCCTGTCCCAAATAAAGGCAGGGTCAATTCAGTGATTTTAGCAAATAAAGGTCTGGGCTATTATTCAAAGTTTTACGGTAAGTGTTTATACCGTAAAAAGCATGTGAAACATTTTTGCAATCGAAATAAAGCAGTGTCTGTACTACAAATGCCACATGTAAATGTAATACACCTAGAGCTAACTGGTGAAGGCTAATGTCATCCTTGAATAGATGAGGATATAAAACAAGCAAAGTAACCTAACATTCTCTTCTACATTGATCCTCAGCTCTTACATATCACCATGACTCTTTTATTCCAAGATTGTTTCAAGGTCCCAGTAATATGTTTAAAATGTTGTCACGACAAAGCAAGTCTAAACCATGGCATTCATTCTGTTGGTTAAATTGTTATCTGGTTTGCTCAGGTTTTAGAATGTCAAAAGACACATTTATATAATTTCAAAATGTTTTAGCAGGTGGTTAGCCTTTATACCCTTCACAGGAAGGATGAGGATTTTGAGGATAATTGTCTTCAGCTCTATAACACAAAATAACAACGGCAAAGTTAAACCAAAAGCTAAATTTAGGTCAAACAATTATCAAAACAAGAATGATAAACATCTGAAATAATGAATAGGCTGTAAGTGTGGGAGGGAGCGGGCTGTTAATAACTCACCCACTGTTCCTACAAGCTCTGTGGACTAATTAGAAAATACTGGGGGATGCCTGCTGGATGTGGAGGCATGAAGCTCTGTGTGCATGTGTGCGTGTGTGTGTGTGTTTCCCTATATTCCTATTTTGGTGAGGACCTTTGCTTTAGACCATCAGCGTGAGGACCTTTTTGGAAAGTGAGGTCATTTCAGCCAATCCTTACTTCAAAGGTAAATTACAAGCTCTGGTTCAGGTTAAACTGATTCATGGACAGTAGTGCCTGGAATCACCAAATTAACACCAGCAAACAGAGCTGAGGTAACACAAACATGTTTAAACCACAATGCAATGTGCATATAAAATATGAAAGTTTCCAGTGATTGATTCTGCTCTCAGTTCTCACTCCAGGTGTTGGGAGGCTGCAGATGTTAACCTTCTGTTACAGTATATTGCCAAAATCACCCGTCTTTCAGGGGGTGGAATTGTGATGTTTTTTCTTAACCTCTGATTGATGAGATTTTTGTTGGTAGCACTTTTCTTTGTAGCGCTGTTGAGGATCATATTATGGATCATTCTTACTTCTGTTCTTTAAGAAAAACATCAAATGCAACACTATGTGGGAATGTGGCTCTAGGGATAGTGATGTTCTCATGATGGTTAGTCTGATATTACGATCCGGACTGTAATATCTCCACATTTAGATAGATGGTCATAACTACTAATGACTTTGGTAATCCTCTGACATTTAATTTGGTTCTACCAAACAGGTCAAACTTTCCACTTGTCAAACACGGCAATGTGTAAGTAACTATAAGTAATGGCTGATGTCCTTTCAGTCTCAATGTACTTTCAGATAAAGGCCAACATAGTGTGATGATGTGATGTCAGTATGCTAGCATGTTAAGCTATGCTGCAGCGGGTGACTGCTTAGAAGATCATTGGTACAAAACTCCCGAGCATCAGTGAGATCGGTGAGGTGAGGTGTCTACAAAGAGCCGTACCCACCCCAGCCACAGTCTGTCCACCCTGCTGCCTTCTGCAGAGCAAGCTCTCCCCCCAAGCTCTCAGATTTTTAAATCTGAATATTATTTATTACTATTTACCATTTTTAGATTGCTTTTATATGAATGTATATTGTCACACACACACACTCAATTTCACTTTACAACCTGTTGTATTGGACTGTATAAAAGAAGTGGACGTAGTCATTGAGACTTCACCCGTTGGTTTGTGGACTGCTGTTTTGAAGCCGCAAGTTTGGCCGATAGGGCACCGCCCTGTTGATGTTTTGCAGCAAGCGGCACCGGACGTGACCATATTTGGACAAGACGGTGGAGCTAACGGCTGTGTGTGGAGCTAGACCATAATTTACTAAGTGAACATCAAGCTGTGTTGAAGAAGACCTGAAATGAGACCATAAACCCATCAGGAAAGTGTTAACTGAGGTACTAAATCAGCTGAGAAGTAGAAAAATTTATTTCTAATGGAATCAGACTTCTTTTTGCAACCAGAAGAATTGCCCCCTGCTGGCTGTTTGATAGAATCCAGGTTTAAGGGACTTCCGCGTTCATCTCAGTTCTCTGACCGGAAGCTTCCAGCTTGTGTGCAACACTCATTACAGCCTTACGGTACTACTGAGGCTACAGATTCTAAGTGGCAAAGTTCAAATGATTACTGTGAAATATAGTACGATTACAAAATGAATATAGAGATACAAGGTCCTCATAAGGACATATGTCCAAGCGTGTGTGTGTATGTGTGTGCGCAGTTAGTGCCAGGTTCATTGCCAGAGGTTTGCCTCTCGACTAATTAAGCAGGTAGGCGGTGCTGACAGGGAACCGTCTGCACAGGATGAGCTGATAACCATTAACGCGACTTCTGCCTCCACTTTAATCTTTCTTAGCTGGAAAGACATGGATGGAGTGAAAAAGAGAAAAGCCTATGTAGCTGATACAGAGAGGTGGAGATAGAGAGTGACCTAGAATTTGAGAGGTGGCAGAGAATGAAATAAAGGTTTAGATGAAGAAAGATGCTAAACTATGAAATGGAGAAACAAGGGTGGACAGTTGAGCAAAGGGAATATGAGAGGGGTGGAAGGAGCAAAACAAGATGCTGGCGTTTGGGGGAAAAAGAAATAGGAAAGAGAGTGAACACATAGTATAAGGGTTAACTTGAAGTAGGTTGAAAGGAAATAAGGGCAGACATTAAAATGAAGGAAGTGAAAATTACACGGCCAGTTTTTGCATACATGAGTTAAGTTTTCCTTTCTTTTTAATTATTTTCTTTTCCTTTACATTTATATTCATTAATTCTTGTCTTACCTTTCCTTCTTGCTTTTCTTTTCTTTCATTCCTTTCCTATCCTGAACACTCTTTACTCCTTTTTGTGGACCAAACATCTAGATCGACACAGAGAGTCATCACTCATATTCACTAGGTTAATGTACCCTTTCTGCCTCTTTCAGTAATTCCTAAAGTCAATCAACATGTAAATGAACAATTAACATAATATTTTGTTGTTGAGGGCACTGTTTGTAAACTGTCTACACTATCAATCCCTCACGGTGTTGTGATATTCATTTCAGAGTTTGGATTATTCTCTGCCAGAGAGAATAGAAACTGCAAAGTCTAAATAAATAAAGAAAAAAAGACGTTCTGGTCTTTGCCCATTGCCTCTTCCCATCTATGGTATCAGGTGTCCTTCCGTGTGTTTGCCGCAGACATGATCGCCTCCCCTCTCCTCTTGAAAAGCTGCAAGCGTGTTGGGTTATCTGCAGCTTGATTGGTTTGTAGTAGCTCATTTCTCGGCTTGGCTCTCGCAGGATGTTTGCAGTCTCTTTGAGCCCCATGTGCCATCAGCCGCTGCTTCCGCGGGCTGCCCAGGAAATTGAAGCCTTCATTTTCCCCAAAGTCGGGGTTCTGCTTTTTGTTGAACAATCGTCTGTCAGTCCGAATCACATCCTCTCGTACAGAGGCAGAGTCTCCCACTGGAAACATTTTCTCTTTTAGCTCCTTAAGTTTGCAGGTTTGTTTCTGTTGTGCATTTGTTTGTCTGTCAAGCGAGTCTGAGGATTTGCGGTTGTTTTCTAGTTATCTGCTTGGGTTTCCTGACCTATATTTGACATGCAGCGCATTTTTACTACAAACATGCAGACAAATACACAGTGATTTTTTACATTGACTACTTTTATCACTGGGAATTGCAATAACAGACCATCCTGATTATGATAAATTAAAGATCAAAAGATAAACTCAGATTTTAATATACAGATATAAATGTTAGACACATAGAGACCTTTTCACCCACCACTCTCTAAGTCTGGTTACTGTGAACAAATGTAGGTCGTCACTTCCCAAACTTTTCAGCTCAAGACCCAAAAGAGAAATCTGGGACCCAGATTTACAAAATACATTATAGATTGCTGTAAAATTTATGAACTACAGATAAAGGACACAAACCATGAATTTAAAATGTGTTTTTTTTTAGTTAACCAAAAATGCATTTTTGTGTCTTACCCCTTTCTCAGCTGTCATTTTACTGTCCCTCAGCACAAACACCGACATGGCTTTTTTAAATAATGCTGACTTGAATTTAATAAACGGTGGCTGGTCAAAGTTTTCAACCAGCTCATCTTTACTCTGGGCTCCGTTTTTGAACGTGCCATTCTGAGGTCATGCTGAGCATTTAGTCTGTTTCTGTATTTTTTTTTCAGGTATGCTAGAATGGAGTATGTGGTTTGAAATTGAATTAACACATCCTGAAGGATTATTTGTAAAAAAAAAAAAAAAAAAAAAAATTTTAGGGCTTTCCCCTCCTCTGCGAATGTTTCGTTTTGAGATGCCTGTCCAATTTATTCATTTTAAAACTCATTACGGAGCACTACGCCACATATTACCCACTGAGGCGTCTTCTCTCCATTCCGAGTGGCTTTGGTAAAGCTAATAAACTGGTCCTCATACTTAAGATAGGACATCATAGGATCGACGGTGACAAATCACAGACTACAGACATAAAAATTCTGTGCAGCAGATCAGGTTAGGGAGAAGGGAGAGTGAAAACCTGAGCTGAACAGATTCATGTAGAACAATGAATGCTCATTTACATGATGTAACATTATTAGGCATTTTACTCTTACCCATTTTGGGTCCACTCCACACCCCACGTTTGGGAAACATGGGTCTAGGTGAGCTAGTTATCCTGCTTGCTGACTTTCTATGATCATTGTAATCAATGGATATACTTTTTGAAGTCTTTGCGGTTGTATTGTATTTGTCTTGTCTTAAATTTGCCTTTTCGGTAATTCAAGCTGCGATTTAAATGCCCGGTTGGGGGCAGTAGAACAAGCTGTAAATAAAACAATAATTGTATTTACACAGGTAGGCGATGCAGAGCAACATTAGCATGTGTCTGATTTTATATTGTATGTAAATCCACCGTTCACTCTCCTTTCAGCTCTGTTTTTACCAGTCATGTTGCTGTCTGCCTGCTGCTGATGGAAATACGATTGATGGGAGCAGACTGTAGAGTTGGGTGATATATCTCTGTGGGCTCCTCAGCACCTTTCACATTACACAAAATTATTTATGTAATTTCTTTTAATAAATTTTCGTGAATAAATATTTGAGGAACTTTAACTTGCCGTCAAAAATGTGCTTTTAAAGTTTGCTCAGTGAAAGGAGAGGCGGTTGAGTTCAATGCTTTTGTGGTTAAATGATGTGAGTTTCTTCCAGTAGGGCATAACATGTCATATCATTGGTGATCTGTTCGCTTCTGTTTAGTCCACAGTTCAAATTATGTGTTGTGGATTTAAGTAAAGACGCAGCACAGGCGCATACCCTGCAGGTGTTTCCTCCAAAATGAAACACCTGCTCATGCTAAAATAACCAGCAGCAAGAAAATTTGAAGAAATTAATACCTCTATTATGCATAACAGGTCTTTTCAGGTTTTGCATCTGTGTGGTTGTACTGGGAAAATCCATTGATTTTTTTCCTGCCAATGGAATTCAATGGGAACTAAATAAGTCAAAACACTTGTAAGGATTTTGAAGTGTGTTTACAGGATATTAAATAATCTCAAGGGAATGATAGTTACCCCCCTAAACTGATAAACAAGCATTGTATTACTTGTAAAATCCCTAAAAATCTTATGTAAATGTATTTATTAGTTATTTTTCTGATTTAATTTATTTCCATGACACAGTGAAGCCCTGTTCAGGAGGCGATGGCCCCGCAGGCTGACAGCGGCCTAGAAAAAATGACACACCACCACCCGTTCTCTCAGCAGGCGCTCGGCGCTGCATGATAGTTTAAAAAGTGATGGCACAAACAGAAGACAGCACTAACATGATACTGGCGAGTCAGACGGAGCAGCTGCCTCAGTGAAACTTCATTTGGACAGGGGATACAGTTTTTAATGTCAGCCCTCAGCAGATCATCACCACCCTTCATTAACCTGCCCTGACCTGCTCATTAATTCACATTCCCGCTCTAATTGTGTGGCGGTGTGTGTGTAATGGGTGCTATACTCTCGTGCTCTCCATGTAGAATAGAAAAAGAAGTGATTATCAACAGTGACATCACTTAGAGTGGCGTGCATTCACAGCTCTGTCGGCAGGACAGCCGTGAGCCACGATGTGAGGAATGAATTTTTTCTGAAAAAATGAACATGTAATTTATTTACAGAGAAGCGGGTCAACTACCTCGCTCCATCATGAGTATGAAGAGCTGGGATGTGCTCGTGCAGTGGCTCAAATTTTTTGCCTTCACTTTAATGTCTTATTATTGTTGCTGGGGCAGCTGCTGCAGTTCTGAAAGTTTAGAGAAAGCATCACGAGCCATGATGTCATTGTCTTTAGCGCCTACATTACTTACTTTGAGACTAAACAAAGAAACTTTTCTCCTCTACACCGTCTTTCTCTCTTTTGAGTATGGAAATAGTTTTTTTGGGTGAGTCACTCTGCAGTTGTTGCAGATTTGCCTAACACACGTTAAATGAATGTTTTGTTCATAATTGGTTCTCGTTCTAAATTAATTAGTGTAGAGCCCACACAGAGGCTATTTGTGCAGCATATTCTGGTAGCCTTGAACAACTGTAGCAGTGCAACAACAGATTGTTGCTTCACACCTGTTATTTTGACGTTTTGCGTTTGATATCTTGGAGGACTAATTGTTGAATTTAGCATAGGTAACATCTATTTTTAGACGGTGGGTGATTGTTTCTGAGAACAAACTGGGAAATATTACAAAGTTTGTAATATTGCAAAGGGTACGGTCTAGACGTGCTCTGTATGGAAAATTCAGTGAGAGCTTCTGTTCTGAATTGGTGTTATACAGTATAAATAGAATCAGAGTTTCAAATGGGAACAAACTCACCGGGAGGCAGTACAGGCACTTCTGCATTTTACTCTTAGGCGTACCAGGACACTTTCACTGGTACTTCTCACAAGGTACCAGTCCTCTTTGCTCTCTCCATATCAGGTTCTCTGGGCATGATGAAAAAATTCAAATGTTGAACTTAGTGCACGAATGGTGATTGTTATTAAAACCAGAAACTACAAGCCGATGCACGCCAACATGTGAATGGGGGAGTACCTGCACCTGTTTCTTTCCACTTCAAACACTGAATAGAATTGAATTGAAATTAGCAGTACATTAGCCCACTAACAGGCTAATTAAATTTTTTTAAGACAACAATTACAAGACCAAAGTCATTAAGCCATTGGCCACTAACACCAGTTCAGTCAGGAGAGACTTTGTCTGAATAAACAATAGTAATATATTGACATGTGATGCAGTGAAAAAGAGGAATGTGAAAAGCAATTAGACCCCATCATGATGACATGGTATTTAAAGGGGGCGGTGAAGCCGTAAAGGTATAGAACCTTGAGATGTTGAGAGGAATTCTGTTAAGCTTGAACTGGGCCTCGATCTGATGAGCCGGAGGTAAATACTGAAATATACTACTGCTGAAATCACCGCTGACACTAAGTGATGCCGCGTTCCAGACCTCTCGGAACTGGGAAATGTCCAAGCTGAAATATCCGACTTTCAAGCTCAAAGCGTTCCAGGTGCATTTTGATGCCTGACACAGAAAGTGAACGAAATACATGGCTGACCGCAACAAACTCTTTGTCAAGTGTACACACAGTTGCACCCTCAGCACTGCCCTTGGTGTTAATTAAAATAATGGCCATTTTAATGAAAACAAGAGACTGAAGTGGTTAAATTCTGAATAACTTTTGTACAGAGAAGATGACAGAGCTTCTTTAGTGTAACCAGCTACCTAGCAACATATGTCTACATTAATTTACACGCAGAACATGTTTTACTATATGACAGTATTTATACTTTTAATTAAAATAAGTGCAAATATGTTTTATGTTGCCTTTTAGGTTATTGTTTACCATTTACAAAGGGCGCTGCCATTGTTGTGTCATTAAGCTGCTTCTTGTGAAGTCAGGGTGCATATTTTTTCTCTGAGTTCACAAGTAGACAATCCGACTTCATGTGGCAACAGACTGGCAGAATCGTTAATTCAATTCAATTCAATTTTATTTATATAGCGCCAAATCACAACAACAGTTATCTCACAGCGCTTTTCATAAAGAG
>JAPMOB010212988.1:0-15248 GCA_029875015.1 Lepomis gibbosus | reverse complement strand
TGATCCCACTCACCTGTTTTGCTCCCGCCCTGCTCGTTAGTCCTTTTGTATAAATGTTTGGTGTTTCTGTTCATTCCCTGCCTGGTCATTGCATACATTGTTCAGTGTGCTCAGTTTGTACAGTGTGTACCTCGAGTTGCTTGTCCTGTCTCGCGCCCTGCCTTGTCCTGTCTATTGATTATTGGAGTTGCCTTTCGAGTTCTTTTGGATTACTGGTTTTGTTTGGATTTCTTATGTCTTTTGGATACCTTGTTTTGGACTCTCTGTGATCAGCCACTCAGCTAGTAAGTGTGCTCGCCTTTTGTTGCTAAATAAACCTTTTGAACTGTACCTGCACCACCCTGTGTGTCCTGCATTTGGATCCACCAGCCTGCCACACCACACACTAACCCCGCACCCAGATCCTGTTAGTGTGTTTCTCTCTGCAGCTGTTTTCTTACAGAACCAGGCTCGGTTAAAGTTATTTTAACTGACATCATGGTGGTTTTGCAGAAGCCCACTGGCATTGTTTTAATCAACTGAAGGTGTATAGAATCAAAGCTTTTTTACTAAAGTTCAAGTATGAGGAAATTATCCATGTGTTATAGTTCCCTTTTGAGGTGACTTTTCCTGCAAATTAATATACAGGGAAACTACTTCAAATTCATCCGGTTTTGAGCAGAAATCCCTTGTGCTACTCAGCAAACTTAACCTGTAAAAAGGACTTCTTTGGTGATGTCACATATTCAAGAAGACTAACACATGTGTAATATAATTTTTTATGTGGGAATCCCATGAGTAGTCAAATAGTGCCTGGGGGTTTTAAATTCCTAAATTGCAGAGGGTACTGCTGAAATGTAAAGAATGTCTTTCTAGTTTGTTTTTTCCATTCTGAATTATTGCACTTACATTGTAACCCTGCACCTGCTTTGGTAGTACTAAATTTAATTAAAATTAGTAGGAATTTAGTTTAAAACACTAGTGCATATTAGATCAAAGATAAAAAAAATAGTCAGTATATTATGGTGTGACACTGTAACCAACTCTGCTTTTCCTCCACAGCTCTTTCATTTCTTACACTATGGCAGTGATTGCCGTGAACTTTGTGGTGCCTCTATCTGTCATGTTTTACTGTTACTACAACGTGTCAGTCACTGTGAAGAGATACAGAGCCAGCAACTGCTTGGACAGCATCAACATCGACTGGTCAGATCAGATGGATGTTACAAAGGTGAAAATGTACACTCTGCCATTTTCAGGTTCACTTTTTTTCTTTTACTCTGCTTTCATTGAGGTAGTTGGCCATTAGTGGCATGTGGCTTTAGTGTAGGCTGTAGCTAAGTGAGAGGAGGGGCAGAGGGTGCAGCTGTCCTGGGCCCGTGGTACACTCCAGTTAAAAAGGGGACCAGGTCAACAGCTGTTAAAATGCTGTGCATCTACTCAGTGTACTTTGTTTCATTAATTTCATTCAAAAGTGTGTGACAGCGATTCCACAGTAGTAAGCCAAAATCATTACTGTACATCCTTTCTCTATGTTTGTATTCATAATTTTTATTTCATTTTTAAGCCTCAAATATACTCTGGAGCGGATTTGTACACGGACAGCCTAGACTACTTTCTGGAGTCAACTTGGCAGACTGATTCCACACATGTGCAGTTGATCAGTTGGTGCCCTGGTAGCGTAGTTGGACGTGATCATTTTAGTGGCTAGAATACATTGTCCAACATATCGATTGGCTGTCAGTCAGTTAATCAGTTAGTATTTTTTCTGCATGTATTGCCTGTCTGGTCTTCACAGGCCACAGATCAACTCACATTTTAGTTGCGAAAATGTGACACAAAGTGTCTTTTTGGCAGTTGGATTTTGTTCCATTTTACACATGCAAGTACACTGACTGTACCGGGAGCAAAATAGCTTCTGAAGGGCTCCTGTACTGTGGCTCCTATCAAGTGTATACACTTGACTGGGGTGGTGACAACGCAGTTGATAAAACACATGGCTTTAGTTTGAGAGACCCGGGCTCAACTTCCCACTGTGACCCATCTACCAATGTGTCCCTGAAAAAGACACTTACCCCTAGTTGCTCCAGAGGCGTGCGACTTCTGACATATATAGCATGTAACTGTAAGTCACTTTGGATAAAAGTGTCAGCTAAAGGGCTGCAGCTGCTACTGTGCTGCTTTTGCTACACTGCTGGTGTAGTGTAGGCTCAGTGCCAAGTTCGGCTAACCATTGTCAGTCTTGAGGAGTGAATATTTATATAACACATATGTATTTCAGCCCACTAGGTCCACAGATTACCAGTTGAGAAACACTGGGCTAGAAAACAACCTTAACATGGGTTAACTTGACAACGAAAATCAAACCAGATGACTGACTGAACCTTTTCCTCATTGGTTTTTGGGTTTCTACCCATATTACATGAAAGCTTTGTTGTGTTTCTGGCTTGCAGATGTCAGTAGTAATGGTTGTCATGTTCCTGGTGGCCTGGTCTCCATACTCCGTGGTGTGTCTCTGGGCATCATTTGGTGACCCCAAGACTATCCCTGCTCCCATGGCTATCATCGCTCCACTCTTTGCCAAGTCCTCCACTTTTTACAACCCCTGCATTTATGTTGTTGCCAACAAAAAGTGAGTGTTTTTATTTTCTTTATGCTTTAAAAATGGTTAATTAGATTATGTAATTTGTTAATATGCTTGTTTCTGCTTATAAGCTTGTGAGAGGCAGTTATATGGGTTAGCGAGGGTTATGTGTTAGTACAATACAATAACAATGCAATGTTATTTAAATGCAGTACTATATTTTGCTTTGAGTAGTGAGTGGATGGTGCGTTTAAAGACATTGATGATCTTTTCCTGCAGGTTCAGAAGAGCCATCATCGGGATGATCCGATGTCAAACCAGACAGCGAATCACCATTAGTACGCAGGTTCCCATGACAACCTCCCAACAACCTCTGACCCAGTGAGCTGAAATTGTATCAGTATCATGTTGTATTAATATGCCCTGAATTAAAATCATGTATAAAAGATTGCTAGGAGGAAATAATATGAATCACTGTCAGTGTTTTTCTTTTTGCGGCTACTTTTCTGTTGCTAATGTGCTGTGTTTACTGTGTAAATTCCACTTGCTGTGCTATTGTAGTCATTGTTTTAGTTGTTTCAATTACAAAGTGACAGGAAATGAAAATACTTCTATGAATAGAGTGCTTCAACTGCTTGACCGACTCATATTCTGTGCTTGAAAAAGGCCAAAGCAAATCTAGAAAAATGCATCATTCCTTGTTCTCACATGTTGACATGCTAATACTCTTCTTCCATCAAATACAGTAGGATTAAATTGACGTAGCTTGCTTCACAATGTTTATTCGATGTTAATTGGACAGGTAAAACTTCATTCTGATTCTGAGTCCTAAGTGTATTTTTAAACTCAACCAAGACACTGGTGGTTGACTCTGATCAATGAGTGTACACCTATTCTAGAAAAAAACAAAGTCCTGCTTTTGTCTGTTTTTTGTCATTACGCAAAAGCTGCCATTTTTAAGAAACAAGGGGAAAAAAAGAGGAATTGCATAGATGAGCGTTGGTAATGACTAAATAGTTGGTTAGTTTCTATCTAGGAATATAGGAAAGTATTTTTGTGTCTTTTTAATGCAAGCAAAAATGTTTTAAGAGTATTTATCGCACTGCAATCAAAAATCAAGTTTGTAATTAAAAATAAGGCCTTTTTGTGTTATGAGTTTTAATTGCTATTATGTCATCAAATGTTTTCGTTGTGAGTCAGAAAGTTTTGCAGTTTAAATCGTTTTGTCAAGTGAGAGTTTTGCAAGTCAAAAATGGTCAAAATAAGAGACTCCATTTGGTGGGTTTGACTAACCAATCATGGGTTTGCATTTACTGCATGACCACGCCTACAAACCCCTCACTCCGATGGCTCCAAGCAGCACTCAGCTCTACTAGAGACGGCGTAATATCATGTACAGGCTAGATGGAGGTTAGTTGACGTTATGTTGCTCATTTCAATAGAAATGCTATTAAATGTAGATTTAAGATGCAAGATTTAATGATTTTTTTATATTTACCATTGGCAAGGTTACGGAGTCTATCGCTGTTAACATAGGGAACTGATGATTAGTCTTGCCTGATTTTATTTAACGAAATCAATTACACTACACAGGAAACAGTTAAACAAATAAAAATCCTATCCCACATTCATGAAAACATCATTAAAAAGGTTATATTAAAGAAATAATCTACATTTAATACACTTAAATAAATCCTTTATTTTTATTTTCTTTTTATTCATAATGCGTGACAGTTGTAACAGTAATCATAATAATGTAACCTATGGATAGGAAGCTAGTGTCATAATTTAAAATTTAAAACAAATAGTGTTCATATACTGTGAGATAAGGTGTTGTGGAGTAAAACTGAAAACAATGATTCAGCAGGTGCTGTCAGGAAGGAGAGCCAGCCACGATGGACTTTCATATCCGGTAGAGAACTGGGCCCAGACCCTCCACATCAGGTAGAAGTAGACTAAAGCAGGAGCCGTCACATGTCCTACATGAGAGACAGACAACAAGTTAGAAATACGTGCAGCCGGAGAGCGTAGACACTAAATAAGAAGCACCTGTCACACACCTGATATCTCTGAGCTAATCTAGCTTTACATAACTCGCCCTACAGCCCAAGAGATGTCCAGCAGGGTGAAGATGCTTCTTAAGCTCTCTGGAAACGTAACAAGGCAACAAATATCTAGATAACAGTCTATATTTCCAATGTAATATCAGCGGTCTAAAGTCTAGTTTATGCTGTGTGACCATAATCTTCAGTTACCACAGTCACAGAGAACGTCTCGGGTTACGTATGTAACCCTTGTTCCCCGAGAAAGGGGAACGAGACACTGCGTCGGTTCTCCACACCTCACCTCGCCTGGAGTGACTGCTTCATAGTTCAAGCTGCTTATATACGCCTCAGGTTACGCCGTCACAAGTTACCGGTTTTTAGCAACACCAATAGAATTGGAGTAGTTTCTTTCATAGTTGAGCCCTCCCACGCCTTAAGGCGTTCCCATAGTGTCGTCACCGATGCAGTTCGAGTTCCATCGAAGGGGAACTAGTTTTGCTGGATATCATGTACAATGTGTTAAACATAAGTCATGTCCGAGTGCACAAACACACTGCCAGTCAAGTTTCATGCAAAGACGGCTAACGTTAGCTAAACTGCTATACATGTCATTCTATAAAGGGAGACAGCAATAGACTCCGTAACCTTGCCAACAGTAAACATTCATGACAAATATAAACATCATTAAATCATGCCATACTACATTTAAAAGCATTTCTATTGAAATGAGCGACGTCAACTTACCTTCATCTTACTGTTGAGTGCTGAGTGAGAGTGCTGCTCGGAGCCATTGGGGTTTGTGGGTGTGGTCATACGGTGAATGCAAACCCATGATTGGTCAGTCAAACCCACTAATAGAATCTCTTATTTTGACCATTTCTGACTCGCAAAACTTTTCAACTCGCAAAACTCTCTCACTTGCAAAACAATTTAACCTGCAAAACTTTGACTCGCGACACAAAAAGGCTTGATTATTTTTAATTACAAACTTGATTTTTGATTGCAGTGCAATAAATATTCTCTCAAAACATTTTTTTTGGTTGAATTAAAAAGACACAAAAATACCTTCATAGGTATATGCATGATTTATAATGCATAATGGTCTTTGGCAAAGAGCTACAGGTGTGTGAGTGTTACTAACCTTTAGATAACAAGAGTCAAACTGTGTTTTAGTAACAAATCTGGTGGCTGAATCTCATATCCGCAGCATCAGTTTTTTAGTTTTACATTCAGAAACACAACCCATTCATTTTCCCTCCATGTGCCTTTTAAAGGTACAATCTGTAAGAACTGAGACTACCCTCCTGTCAAACTCATCAACAGTGTATACAGCCAGAACCTGATTACCTCTAACTCAATGACTTACGGGTTTATTTCCACCAAACCAGAGCTGGTGTTGTTGGAACAGTGGAAAGACTAACCAGGACAGGTTTGGTGAGTTTGTAAGTGTATTTTACAATAAATTAACAAGCCAATGAAGCCGATTTGATTTGGTTTATTTATTAGTCTATGAGCCCTTTCACACCTGTCTCATTTGGTCTGGACCTTTGGACTTTTCAGTTTGATCAAAACCTAAATTACAGGTGTGAAACCCCACCAACCACGGTTCGGACCAAACAGCCGAAATTTGTTCTGACGAAAAGAGGTAGTCTCAGTCTGGTTTCTAGTATGAAACCATTTTGTACAGTTTGGACTTTCAGACCATTTACAGGAAGTTCCGGTGGTTCCTGTGTAAAGCATAAATAAGAGAAGACAACAGAGCAGAAGAAAAGAAGCTGAAAAATTAAGAAAATGTCTATTTCATTGCACAGAGAAATGCACTGAAATGAGGATACATATACAAAACACCCGTGACAGCTCTCCTATTGAAAAAGACAGCCACTATAGAAGCAAAGTGCCACTCAAACTTCTGCACCTCCCCAACCAGAGGTGCAGAAGGATTGCTTGCGGTCTTCTACTTTTTTTCTGAGGATGAGGATGTTCATTTGGTGAATTTGAACTAGCCTCGAGTATAGTTGGTGCTGCAAGTAGTAATGTCATAACAATAGCAATATAGTGGCAAAGCTTGTCAAAAACTACCCACTGAATTGACAACACGCTGACGTCAGACCCACGTCTATTTACAAATCAATCAGTGTCAAATATAGGGAGACACAGCCCACATAGATAAAGATGACAGGACACAAGTACATCATGTAAAGTTCTTTAGTGCGCTCACATAATTGCAATGTGAAACCTTCAGACCTTGGTACAGACCTTCAGATATGAAAGGGTCTTAAAAAACCTGAGGGAGCTTGGTGTAATGTAGCAAACTCGCTGCTCGCACACATCTCCCAGCTGAAACTACAGGGGGTATATACTGTTGGACTATTGCCTGTCGAGGCAGTGGTATAACAACACAGGGCAGGCTAGGGCTAGCAGGCTAGTATGCTAACTTCAGTAGATATCTCTACAACACAACATACAGACATCAGTTCAACTGTTCTTCTTCACATTTTTTTGATAATGTTTGCAATGTTTTAAACAGATATTCTGGCCATATCTTACACATTGTACCTTTAAGAAAGGATTTTCTGGTCATTTGCCTTATTAGAATTATTATTATTATTATGTTAACATGGCTTTCTTACAGCCTATTCTTACAGTCTTACCAGTAGTGTTGCTAAAAACTTGGGAACTGAAGTGAAGGCAGCACAATAGGGAAATGTCATTGAGGGTCATCAAATCAAAATGATTCAATCACCTCACCTGGGAGCATGGAGGTGCTCCTTTAAAGGTTATAGTACAAACTATATACTCTTTTGAAAAAATGATGTTGATTCTGTGGGCAGTAAACATGTTCAGTAAATTTTGTGGGAAATTTAATTTTGCTCTTTTGTTTTGACCTGATTGGAAGTTAAATCAAAAGTAAAAGTTTGTGTAGTTTAATCTACAACAATAAATCATATTTTATAAATTGATCAAATGTTCTGTGTGTAAAATCTTGCACAGTCGTCACTGATAGTGGTACAATGTTTTCCTATGAAATCTAGTGAGGTAAAGTAGCACAAACTAGAAGTAAAGTTAAGTAAGTATTAAGTAAAGTGCTTGATTGCATGTAATCAGTTACTTTCCACCACTAGTATTTATTGGGTAACATATTGGTCACTGTTATTATTACTGCAACATTAAGATCTATCTATCTAACAGATTTCCTGTTCCTGTTTTGTATGCAAAATGTTAATATTCAAAATAACTAGTGCCTCAACATTATACAACAGTACAGCAATTAAGTAAATGTTAAAATTCCACCACAGCTGACTGACATTGCTGTTGCTGAGGCCAAATGATTCACACCGAGTCAGTTTAGTAAAAATTTATTCATTAAACTGTTGAACACCAGCAAGTCCTACACTCCTACACTTCTATTATAGTTTAAAAATACAAATAAACACACACGGTGCCATGTGAGCAACATGCTCAGAGAGTAGTGTGTACTTGTTTTTGTATACTAGACACCAAGAAACAAGATGAGATTAGGAAGAATGCATCATGATATAATATAGGTGGGTCCAACAATCATGGCTGCACTCTCTATGGTGGTGAGAGAAAACTTGCTGTGCCAAAGGTGTACAACACCATAGGTGCACCTATGCCCTTAAGCCACAGTTTCTGTACTCTTGATGATTCCAACAGATTTAAAGTTATTTTAATCCAACACAATACAAAATTGTTGTGACTTAGTGAAAACAAAATTTAGAGTTAAAAAAGTTAAAAAGTTTAGAAACATATTGAAATATATTGATTATTAATAATAAAAATGTTCAAAAGTACAAGGAGAAAAAGGGGCTGTTTAAAGATCCTTCTGGTGATGGGTACAAGAAATGAAGAAGAAATGATTGTTAGAAACAAAGAAGAAAGTGCTTCAGAGAAGGCAAACGACGCCCTCCTACCTACACGACATGACAACAACGGTGAGTCTTATTGCGTGCATTCATATTGGTGACAGCAGTCAAGAATCTCTCCAATGACTATATACTTAACAAAATATCTTTTAAAGCCCAAAACTACCTGCTAAAACCTGCTAAATGGACTGAAAGTGAAATGCAGACTTTTGTGGACTACAGTAATTTGCAAAATGGGAATTTGACTTAAAATTTTTGATGATGTGTGCAAATTACTATTGTTAAGTGCTTATAAGGAAGAATTTTGGTATTTGGGTTTTGATTTTCTGTTGATTTAGATCAGCAGCTATGGCCCTTTAAACAGAACTGAATCCAATACAACAGCAATAGGCCACCATATCCACAGGAACTGTGGATGCTCTGCTTCTGGACGGAGACAGCGTGCTGGTTTCCCTACAAGGTTTTAGGCAAGGTTATTCTCCAACCACCCACTGATCTCGTTCTCATTCCTCCTTATCCATTCGATGTTGTTCCTCACTGTCTCCAGCGCCTGCTGTCGTGGCATCTCCCCAGCACCAGCATCCGGTGTTATACTGAAGAAATGCTCCATCTACAAGAACAGTGTAGTGTGGAGAAATATGTTACAAGAAGCCTGATTACAACCTGTGAATCCCTACCTGCTCTAGATCAAAAAATCAAACATCAACAGTTCAAAGTCCAGAGGTGAAAAGGCAGCCTAAAATAAAAACTTTACAGTGGCTCTATAATAACTGATGTATTTTAATCAGATAGGTAACATATCACACAGCCTAAACCACTGGTAACAAAAGCAAGTACACCCCTAAATGAAAATTCCCAAACTGGGGCCAATTAGCCACTTTCCCTCACTGGTGTCATTTGACTCCTTAGTGTTACAAGGTGTGAATGGGGAGCTGGTGTGTTATATTTGGTGTTATCGCTCTCACACTCCCTCATACTGGTCACTGGACATTGAACATGGCACCTCATGGCAAAGGACTTTCTGAGGATCTGAAAAAACACTGTCCTGTTGAAACCAAGATAAACTTATTTGTGTATGGCAGCAACCAGGTGAAGAGTACAAAGAGAAGTGTGTCAAGTGTGAAGTCAAGTATGTTGGTGGGAGTGTCATGGTCTGGGGCTCCATGATTGCTGCCGGTACAACATGTAATAACCTCTATCGAAAGGAAAATAAAGATATTAGGTATTACATTGTTGTTGAAGATCAACAATATATTAACACAGGATGAAAATGAAATTGTTTTTATGTTTTTTAAAGATTCAGCTAATCAATTTGCGATTTCAATCACGGATCAATCAGTCACTCTATAATCATTTAAAGATGCTGTGTCAATCAGAAGTGCATCTACTGTATGAAGTATTCTTATAAGATGTGTGTCAGGATGGTTTCTCATGTCATTTGGTATAAACTGAAGTGAACTGTGTAGTATGAACTAGAATGAACTTGTGAGGCTGAATGATATAAAAAAAGGAAAACAACTTGGGCACATTATGTAACATATGTCTTGTCCAATGGGTGTAGAAACATCTTAGCCTATGAGAGACAGGAGATGGAGGTACAGCATGAGTGCAGAGTAACGGTAACCAAAATAAAAGCATAGGGAAGATCGCTGCCTGGTACGGTCTAGTCCGAGCCTGCACTGAGGTTATTAGAGGACACAGCGGTTTTGATGAGACACAGTGTGCTCGATGGATGTTCTGAACCTGTTTTGATATGTGAAATCATGTAATACACTTATTATGTTGATTATGTTGATTGTTTTAAAAAAATACAACTATAAAAGTTTGAGTTTTAATGGTGTCAATGTATGCCTGTAAAACTTTTTAAAAATACGGTGAGACTGGAGTTGAAACATAATGGTGAATTTCTAGTCCTGAAACATATAAAAATATATAAAAAGGGCCAAATTATGACAAAGTAATGTTAAAATAACAAGAAAAAGTTTCGATAAATAGTACACAAAAGTGGCCTCAAGATGGCAGCAAAGGATAAGAAATTCACCATTGGAGAGGAGTGGTCAGCGACCCCTGCAGGTGGAGTCACTTCGTGACACCCACTTTATAGGTGGAGTTTAAGGTAAATATAAGGTGATGCACGCTGACCACTGCTCAGTTCCATCCTGTGACCTGCTAGGATGTTACTCGGGTTTATCTGTCCTCTTTTGGAATAAACTCATTTGCACAGACTCTTGATCGTCTCCAGTGAAGTTTTTGACTACGAAGAATCAACTAAAGAAGAAAGTAATAGAGTATTATTTGTTGAGTTTCTTACGTTGGCAAGGGTAAGTTCCAGGCCTTCACCGGCCCAGCCTGGCCTTATTTGACCCGACAGTAGCCCAAAACTGTGCTCAAGTGAAAGTACTGTACTTGGCAAAAACAAGTACTCAAGTAAAGGTGGTGATGAAAATAACTACTTGAGTACAAAAGTATTTACTAAAAAATTACTTGAGTAGTGAGTGTGTGACTTAATTAAAATAAAACATGGTGTCATTTTCCCCAAGTCTTTCATTGGATGTGGATCTGATTAGAATTATTTCAGATAGTCTTCCTCAAATTAAAGAAGTGAACGTTTTATTTATTTGTTATGAGTCATTGCCTCCTGATTAGATTACCTGCCACATTTGCACCAGTACAATATTGCCAGTGTGTATCCATCAAGTGTGATAACAAAATATTCCATTAATATTACAGCCTGTTAGTACTCCAATAAGTAAAGATTTTAAAAAATATTATTACATTATTTTCTTGTTCACCCTGATAGTATGATTTGTCAAACAAATCAAATAAGGAGACAATGGTGTGATGTTTCATAATTTATAGCCTATTAAATTACAGGGGTGCTCACTTCTTCACTTTTACCTGAGGAAGATCATCTGTGGTTGAAAAATAATCAGTCACAGCCACATGCAATAAGAGTAGTTTGTCTTTTTTGTGTGTCCATAATTTGGTCTGTCTTTATCAGGCTACACCAATGAGCATGACTAAATACAGACTGCTCGTACGTTAGCTTGTAGCTACAGTTACCTTGCAGCTTAGGATATATATGGGATGGGTTCCTGCTTATCAGACTCCAGTGTGAACTGTACGCGGCCTGAAAGTGAAAGTGACCCGCATGCGCAGAAGAATAACACAGATGCCACACGCAGCACGCTGTTGCAGGCTACAGAAGTAAACAAGAAGCAACATAGCTCCGGTTAACTTGCAGGAGACTCCCGTTTTTTATTGTCCTCTCACGGGTAACTCAGAAGAGAGCCCCGGCCGGTGGATTTTAGGTATAAGAAAGGAAATTTGTAAGCAGATGATAGCGAGGTAGAGAAGGAAGGGAGCCAAATGTTTAATAATGGCTTTTTGTGGGGCTTTTTCATTCACGGTGGCTCCGTCTACAGTAGAACTGCTGCTCTACAGCGACGTCAAAGTTGCATCAAATGCGACATGACTGTCCAGACTGAGGTCGCATTTAAAAAGCTCCGATCTGTATTGGATTTGGACCACATGTGGCCCAATTTCGAACTGGAAAAGATCAGATTCCATGTGACTTGGCCTGTTCACACTGTCATAAAAAGATCAGATCTGAGTCACATATGGGCAAAAAAATCGGATTTTGGGTCACATTGGCCTGCAGTCTGAACGTAGCCTGGTTTGTGTGAAGTGAGTATGTATGTATGTACGAGTTAGATTACTGTATATATAGAGAGTATGTTAGAAGGGTAGGAGGGTCATATCTGTAGAATTTGTTTAATGTGGGAGACCTGGGATTGACTGCCACTCCTCTGACTGTGTCATTGCTCGTCATACTGGAGGTCTTGGGATTGTGGGGACATATTTTATGGAAGTTTAAAGTTCTTGCCCGTTTGATAAGTTGGTGAAATTATGTTAGCTACCTAACTACAATTCTTATCTCTGTGTCTTAATTTTTCAGATGACTGTAGCCTAAACTGTATACTTGTATGGAGACCTAACAATATTAACAGAATGTGATGTCTGTCAGCCTCTCAGCTCCACAGGAGCTGACAACTCTGAATTCATTAACCCTGAGAAGAGGAAAATACCTCATTTTCAGTTCCAGAAAGGGCAGCCCACTGTAGTGAGAGTGAGGAGCATCTGCCACTCACAGACTTGAAGCTGATCAAACGAAAGCATCAGCTAAAGGCTCGTGCAGACTACACGACTTTCAGCATCAGCCAATGGCTGTGCTGTTCTGACTACACAACTTGCCAATTTGTGACGGAAATCTTGAAGTCATTGTGGCATTAACACTACGTGACTGATCGGTGACAGGGGGTCACACACTACAGGAGCTCTGTGACCCGAAGGCTGGTCTCCAAACAGGTGAAGGTTTATTATCGGTGGATTAACTCCACTTACTCACCGTGTCTTCAACCTGAGCCAGAGTTTCCAAAGGATCCCTGTGTTGTGGACGACATCTTGCCTCATTCCTGTGACAAAGACGCCACGTCCCAGTGGCTACAAGGACTAAAAAACCTGTGGCACTGATGTCCCACATTATGAAGACTAGTTCTGGAATAGCTGCGGCCCATGGTCAGACCTCTCCTGGACCCACTACAGTTCCCAGCCTGCCAGCCCCGACTGGGAGTTGAGGATGGCATCATCTTCCTGCTCAACCACATCTAAGCCCACCTGACAAGCCGGCGAGCCCTCTAAGGGGGCGGCTAAAAACCTGTCTGTAATGTTAGATTCACCTGTTCTCTCACTCATACGTGGCCGTTAAATAAACAGAAAATGTGAAACAGCCGATTAGATGACACATGGTGTAACGTTACATGACCATGACAGCAGCGGGGCAGAAATTACTTTTAACACGAAGGTGATGAAGAAGACTGTGTCCTTGTGCTGATAATCTGCCGTGATTGTGCTGGCAGAAAGTGAACAGGATTTGTGAAGCTGCCATCAGTACTCTGGAATACTTTCACTTCACGTTTTCATGCTGCTTCACCTATTGGTGGACAGCAGTAGTGCTGCAGTGAAGCTATTTCAAATTCACAGAGAGCTCATGAAGCACTACGTTGTTGAGTGTCTATCTAAAATACTCCCAAACTTTAGACGGTCGCAGGCCACGGCCATGTAGCTGGAGCTTGTCTGGGGGAATACCACTAACACCGGATGCAGTGACACTTCGACGCTCGTAGTGAGAGTTGGTGTATTTAGACCAATGATGTTGTGGGGGTGGAGCTGGACTCTCTGTCGGTGGTGACAGAGAGGAGGATGCTGTCCAAACTACATGTTATCTTGGACAATTTCTCCCACCTACACCATTATGTGCTGCTCAAACATAGGAGCACTTTCAGTACAAGACTTATTCCTCTAAAATGCACCACGGAGTGCCTGTGCCCATCAAGCTCTATAACTCCTCCCTCTAAGTGACTGACACAGGAACATTTAGTTAGTTGTTACATTTGTACTCTGTAACAGGGAAAACAGAAAAACTAATCATACTAATCTGTATGATTAGTTTTTAGTGCGTTCTATGCTCTAGTATGTTTCTTCTCTGGTGTCAGTTGCCTGTAACTTGTGTTCAGTGTTCAATCTGCTTGTTTCAGTTCTGTTCCTGTTTGGATCTGTACCTGCCTAAGTTCTTGTCTTATTCTGTTTCTATCTGGTGTTATTTCATGCTCAGTTTCTGTCTGCCTCTAAAGTGTTATGTCTGTTCCCCCAGTAATCCCATTGCCTGCTTGTCTCTCTGTTTTCCCCTGCTGTCTCTCTGCCTGCCTGTCTCGTTAGCCCTGATCCCTGTCATCTGTGCTGTTCCTGCCCTGCTCGTTAGTTCCTGGTGTATATATGTTTGGTGTTTCTGTTCAGTCCCTGTCTGGTCATTGTCATATGATGAGTGTTCTGCCTGTTGCTGTACTACCAGTTCTGCACTTGGATTTTGCCAGTTTCCACTCCCTGTGAGTTTAGTTCATGCCTAGTGTTTTAGATTAAAATCCCCTGAACTGTATGTCTGCTTTCTCATGTCGTGCATTTGGGCTCTCTACTGGCCCCTGTACCACAAAGTGAGTTCAACATACCCAGGATATGTTTACGTTATCAGACTTAACTAACCCTAACAATCGTGATCGGGATAAGCGGTACCACGAAGCTGGTAATCAACTCGGTAAGTCAAGCCAGGGTTTCCCAATCCAGCCAGCGCGTTCACATAAAAGAGGCGGTGTTAGCAGCAGATGACAAATAACAGACATGAACAAGTCCACTGTCAGCAGAGCGTCATATTTAATGAACGAGGATTAAACTGTAACACTACAGAAATACGACAGTAGCACGCCTGCAGCTGACACATGCAGGGAGACAGAAATTCGCAGACAGTGAGAATGTCTAAATGAACCGGTGTAATCTATAATATTGCATTGATTGATGTGTTCTTATGAGCTGTTTGAAAATATCAGCCTTATTCTTTCAGCTCAGCTGTGTGTCGGCGTTTCCACACATGTCCGTTCTCCCTCATCTAAAAAAACTTGTCACCACTTCAAAAATGAGATTCATTTATTTAACACACTCAAAAGTGTTCCAAACATTGTTCTAAATTAACTTCATAAAGCAGTGAAACGAAAACTCCATTCATGCCATAAAATGTGCTAAAATAGTGGCTGAAAGACTGAATCTCAACATTTAGGCTACTGAAAACGTCTCGGGTTACGTAGGTATCCCTTGTTCCCCGAGAAAGGGGAACGAGACACTGCGTCGGTGACGACACTATGGGAA
>JAPMOB010212983.1:169-11154 GCA_029875015.1 Lepomis gibbosus | reverse complement strand
ACCAGAAGAGTCGCCCCCTGCTGGATTTACAATAGAATGCAGCTTTCAGGGACTTCAGCATCGGCTTCATATTGTAGACCGGAAGGTTCCCACTTGTATAACATGCACTTAAGTCTAAGTATGAACATTGCGGTTGTTGCGGTGCTCGCCATCCTCCGCGGTAGACGTGACCAATAGTGTGGTATTTCAATTTTATCGCAACAGCCCTAATTGAAACTACTGGTTGAACTGAAGTTACTGATAATGCGCAAGGCATACTGTACTAAACATGTCAGAATGTGCATGTATGGACATCATTTCTGCGAACATTTCCTGTACACAATGCTAGGTTTTTATTATTTACACCTCTTACTGAGGGAGAATAAGCACGAACCCCGGCATCAGAGGGTAAAACAATGAGGAGATGGAAAGGATCCAGCTTTAAGGCGATCCAGCTTTAAGGAAAGTATTTTTCCCACACTGACAGCATTTTTTGAGGGTTTTTGTGTTTAGGAACAAAGACGTAAAAAAGAAAAGCAGTGGAAATTTGCAGGTCTGAAGTTTAACCCATAAAGTCGTTTAGTGAATTCAGGCATTTCAGACGAGTAAAGCAGCAGCTAGCTGAGACCTGGCACCCTGCTAAATGCAAGGCTGAGCTCATTAGGACTGGCCCAACATCACACACACACACACACACACACACACACCAATCTGTCAGTGTCTTCACATTAAACAAGCAGACACACACACAAAAAAAGCAGGAGGATAGAGACAATGCAGGGAGAGAAACCGAGAAATGAGGCGAGCAATGGAAAAGATTTGGCAAAACAGCAAGGATCACAGAGGAATGGTGAAGGAGCGATAGAGAGAATGACAGACAGAGATCGAGTGAAAGACAGAGAGAAAGATCCAGATAGAGAGAGAGATGGAAACAATGAGGGGAGAGACAAAGCAGGTGGCCTGGGTAATTGCCTGGGGAATATAATGAATGAGCCACAGTGCGTCTGACGGAATAGGAAATCGTCTCTATCTTCTCATTCCCCCCCGCTCTCTCTTTCTCCCTCTCATTATCTCTTGCCCTCTCTCATTCCACTCCTCCCCTTATCCATCTCCTGCGCACCCTTTTAAACATATCTCCTAACCCTATCTTTCTTTCTCGCCGATTGCCAGCATTTTCTTTCTCTCAACTGCAGAGCTTTTACCGCCCTTTCTTTCCTCTCAACTCGACTCCCCACTAGTTTTCTGTTCCCACCTTTTCTTAAACATCAAACTTCCACCTCCACTAGCCTCCCCTCAGTCCCCGAGCGGCCCGGACAGCTGCACCTCTTCTGACTATTCTGCCCATATCTGTGGGATATCAAAAGTTCACGTCCGGACTAAAACAACAAACTACAAAAGGTTCACATGCTGCAAACGTGCCTCGACCCAAAGGTGATCTATTAGAACTGAAATACAGTGTTTTCACTTTTTTCTTTGTTTGTTGCACCACTTGTGTGTCCTCAGTATTTTAATTCTAGGCCACACTGATGGTTAAGCAAATTATGAAGAAGCGGTTTAATGATGACGTGACTTGGAGACACTTGCAGTTTCCAAAACTCCAGAAAAATAAAGCATGATTCTGCATTTGCCGCCTTAAATGTGCGCCGGAGCCAAATTTGGGGATTAGTATGAGAAATTTGTAGGACTGCAACACACAATTATGTAGATACTTTGCTCTATCGCCTTCTTTTGTAGTTTCCTTAATGTATTTTAATATTTGTCATATTAACCTGCTACAAATATAATGACAAATACATATTGAAAGTCACCAGAGCCTGAAGTGATTTGTTCCAAAGTGCGTGCGCCTAAAAGTTCTCAGTTTACCTCTGCAAATTCATTTCTAGAAGAGCCACCACGCTTTCCCAGTTTGAAAATCGAAAGCAAAGGCCAATGACAGCCAGGCGACCGGTCTGTTGAGCCAATCAGGTGTAAAAGGTTTACGTCTCAGCAAAGGAAAGGACTCAGGGCCAACATATACTTTCTCAGAGGTGCTGTTTGGGCAGACAGTTTAAAAGTATTTACAACATAGCTTTTCCAATATGGTTCTGACAGAATATTTCACCCTTTCTTACATCTGACCTACTGTCTGTGTGAGAGATCCGTTTTCCTGAAGGAAGACATATTTAATAGAGTGGCCATTGAGCGTCCTTGCCTTATCACTTATATATAGTAAACAGGAAATATGGAACTGGGGATTTCAGCTTGAACTTGAGCTTGTTTTTTTCCCCTCTGGCCTCCTGTCAGTGGTCACTGATCGGCATTGTGAGCAAGTGAATGGGTGGACGGACGGCGGCGACCGCAGGTAGATAGAGGACAGAGTCAGGATAGATAGGGAGGGAGGGAAGGATGGAAGGATGTGTGGGTGAGATACCAAGAGAAGGGGAGGTGGTGGTGGAGGAGAGACAGATAGTGTCACGTCTACTATTCAGGCCCGTTTGATGAGATGCCTCAAACAGCTGAAAAGAGGAAAGACGGGGAGACTGAAAGAGTGAAAGACCCCTTTCATCAAGGCGACTTGTGCCGCAGAACCCTCCCGTCGCCTCCTCCTCATCCCTCCCTCCCTCTTCCTCTTCCTCACTCGCTGCACCCCCCGCACGGATAGATAAAACACATTCAATCAGAGGGAAACGAGCGGGGGGGGGGGATAAAAGAGAGCAGTTCAATCATACTGGCGTTCCTCTCTCTATTTCAAAGATGGGGATCAGGTTGGGGGTTGGCGGGGCTTTGAGGAGAGTGTGCCACTGGCTTGTTGCACACTAGGGCGCTAAAACCGAGGAAACTTTCATCCATTCAACTTCACACGATGACATATGCACTAAATATCCTGACTGAGAAAGAAAGACAGGGATCACACAGCTGGAATGATTGTTTCTCATGCATACAATAACACAGACAGAATTACATTTAAGGAAGATGCTAAAGAAAACATAATTCCAAAGAAAGTTCCATCATGAAATGTTGTACCAAGTGATGCGCAAGTAGAGAAACAATGCTGCTATCACACATACTGTACAACAGCAGATGATCAAGGTAGAAAAAAACCCCAAAGTTACTTTAAATCCATTCAGACAGGATTAATAAATACATAGCTTTAATGCTGATGAGTGGAGTTTTCATTCAGTGTTTACTTAATGGCCATCAAACGAGTTGTGAGAGACTTTTTTTTCCCATTTACAAATTTGCACTGTTGATGTAAATGTTTACACTGTGTAACTGCCCCCGTGGATTTAAGCAAGATGCAGAGAGTCTCGACTGTCTTTACGGTTTCTTAATTTCTTTCTCCTCAGACCGTAGAACACCGAGAAAACTATAAAAATATACAGATAAATATAAACATAAGCACCTTTATGTGCATCACATTTCGCTAAAATCAAACATGCTATAACAACAACCCTAATTAAAAACACAAATAACTGTCGCTTTACACTAAAACTATACATTCTACAGAACAAAGCACATCAAGGCCGACTGCTCTTCATCAAAGCGTTGCCAAACCCATTTACAACAAGAAACAAACACTTCACTTCAGCAACACTCAACATACCTCGTTCTGCTTCCCAGGGCGTTAGACGAAACCTGGAAATTTCTTTTATTTGTCTATAAGTTTGGCGTCTCAGCCGCGCTTCCCGTGTGCTTGTTCTTTTGTTTGTGAGTTTGTGACTACTGTAAACTGGTAAGCACGGGGTTCATCTGCCCTTTGCAGGGGTTCAGTTTAGCCTGGTGGTGGAACCTATACTGCCCACTCTTTGAATTACTAAAAAGGAATTTTAGGTCTCACGTTTATCGAGAGCACCGGTTAAACTATTCAGCCAGTTAGATCGGCTGTAGCCATTTAATATTATGATCATATTGGAAAAGTAAGATATTCTTCTCTACTTATAATCCCGTAACAGCTCAAATGTTACTTTTTGCTGTTTGGTGAATGTGAAGGGTAAATATTCTGGGTGGTAATTTAGTATCTTGGTATTTTGGTTTGTAATTTATATGAGGGGAGGGAGGGGAAAGTCTGAGGCCAAGTGTACTGAAATAATACATAATGTTGGTAGTGTAAATTATAGTCAGTCTATAGACTATGGATGTCCCTCACACTTTTGAGCAACATTGAGACATGTCATCAACACAGATACAGTAAATTCCCCCAGCAGGACTTGCAGGCCAACTGTACTCACCCGCAGTGCAGCTGCCAAACCAGCAGAGGCTGGCAGTCTGGGTAATAGTCGGCTGTGGTTGAGTCAGCTGATGTGTTAGCACTGTGGTTAGCGGTCAGATTGGAAGTTTGAGCGTGCCTGTTTTTCTCTCAGTGAGTGTAACCACAAGTGGGTGGCAGTTGCGTGGAGAAAGGAACCCCGTGGTTTTTCCAAAGGGACACAGCGATTTGGTCTGCTGTGCTGATGATTTTTCAGAAAGTACGAGCTACTGCAGCCGGGTATTTTGGTCATTTTTTTTCTGGTGGTGGAGTGTGTATGTTTTTCTGTGTGCAGACAAAAGCCTCTGCACAATAATTACAGGTAAACACGGTAAAGGCAGATTGATTGGATCTGAATCTCTGCTCTTAGTACACACACACACACACACACACCAGCTCTCAGTCTGAGTAAATACATGATTAACACACTGCTAGAAAACCACCATGTTATTTAAGTTGATGGGTGTATGAACATGCAGAAACACACTCTTTTACTGAGACACAATGAGACATCGAATGCGTATTTAGCCGCTACTGACACTACTGCACAGTGTTGGTTTTTCCACTGTGGAATAATGGTAATGATTTCATAACCTATTACATTTAAATGCTTTCTTCACCTACCCGACAAGTAATTTGGCCTTGATGCTTTGTGGGCTTTGCGCTGATATTCAATTAGAAAATCTTGTCCAGTCTGTATTTAGATTATTCTGTGGAAATGAGAGTGAGCTTTTTAATGATCACATCCAGCCTCCCCACAACACCGACCCCTGAGGTAGATCATGTCTCATTTGCGATGTAGGGTGTTGATCAAAAAATCTTTTCACCATCATATAAAGCTTTGATGTTATTTGAATTTCAGGCTTTGGTCATGTGCAGCATGTGAGCAAATTGGTTCATGAATATCTACATTCTGACTTTTTGGGGCAATGAAATAATCTCCGATTCAGTCATTGCAGGGTTAGGGTCTAGAGCTGGACTGCTGACCAACAAGACATACTGTGTTTTGGCATTGATATTGAAATTCAACACGGTAATCCAAAGATGAATGAAACTGTGTTGCGACCCGTAACCTAAAAGATTCCTGTTGTCGGTTGGGTGACCCTAAATCTCTGGAATTCAATAAATTCCTCTTTTGGAGTTACAGAGAGAAATGATGTAGACTCAGGCTCTGCTTTTTTAGCAGCCAAGCTTCATGTGATTGTGACAGAGCAGATTGAACACTGAACAAGCTGAATGACCATCACAGCAGTTGGGTTCGGCGTCATAAGAAATTAACCAAAAACACCGCTGTTGATGGCGCCCACAGTGTGGAAGCAGTTATATATCGTTTTTGAGTATTTAAACCACGCCTACATAGTCAATGAGCAGATAGTGAGTGTCTTAAACAGTGGCTCCCAATTAATTTAGCCATAGTTATTTCTCCACAGTCATTAAGTCATGTCACCTTTTCAAATTTATTTCACAAATTGCCAACAAAATAAACAAGTGCAATTGAAGCCTAAAAACTATGGAGATTAAAACAACTGCAATTAGAGCTAATTAAGGTTAATCCAGTCTTCCAAAGCAGTGCTAACTGGGAACAGAACAACAAGAATAGGACAATACAACAGTTGCTTTGCTGAAAATGATTAGATTAGTGGGTTGACACATACAAACACACTGAGGTTTTTTAGTCCTTGTTCATCTTCAACGCAAGTAAAACCAAATTTCATATCGTCCACATCAAACTTGTGTTTGGCCTTGGGAGCTACCTAGTGTCCTCTCCACAGAGTAAGCAAGGGAAAACTCCTGAGAGAGCGCTGTAATGTGCGGGCATATCATGTAAGGGAATGGGAATGGGCCCAGTGGAGGCAGCCAAAGGGGTTTTTTTTTGACTTGGTAGTTGTACAGTAAAATAAGCTCTAAATGCCAGGTGAAAGATTGATTTAATACACTTCAAAAGTGTGTTAAACAGGCTTGTAGTCCACATTTCCAAAATCATTGTTTAAAGAGACATGATCCTAATACACTTTACAAAATGCATTAAAATTAAACAAAATAAAGCATAAAACACATCATATGTAATAAAACACAAGATAAAATACAACCAGAATAAAAAACAAAATAAAATGATACAACGATTCAAAGCTGTCCTAACTATAAGCTTCATTAAACAGAAAAGTCTTAAGTCTAGCCTTAAAAGTGGTGATGTTCTCTGATTGCCGGACCCGAACTGGAACCTGGTTCCATAGTAGAGGCGCTTGATAACTAAATGCTCTTTATCCCACTCTAACCACCAAGCAGCCAGTCTGAAGAGGTCCAGTCTGGCAAAGTTTTGGACATGGGAGTCAAACTTGTGACATTTCAGTTAAGGAATTTGTTTTTAACCACTAGACCGTTCAGCCTTCATGTGCGACGATGTAAACTTTTTTTAAATAAAGGTGGGAAAAAATCATGCAATTACCAATCCTGGCCTCGGTAGCTATGGGTCATTGTACCCAAACACAACAAAGTCAAAGCTGAAAAAGGGGTCACAATGTTACAATTCCAAAATATGGGACTCTCAGACAGAAATACACAAAAGTATTGAACAGGAAATAAGACACTCAGAGGCTCTCTGTGCTGTTGTTGTGAGCCCTCTCTTGATAAAATTCTACAGCGCAGAGTGGGTACAAACAGCCGTCATGCTGGGGCACAAAGCTATCATTACCAAATGGAAAGTGCTATGAGCTCTCGAAGTAAATCGTGGCATGGCCAGCTTGGCACAACAGAAGGCTAAGATAGTCTGTCACTCTGCTTGATGACTGGGGCATAAAATTAAATGTAGCCGTACAAATATTTCATTTTTAATAGCACAACTACAATAGTTCAAAGGCAGGCAAAGTTTCAACCTTAAATCTAGACCACACATACTCATGTTAAAGAGGCAGATAGGGTCACACACTGGAGGATTAGAGACAGGAGGGCTAACAACAACCATTAGAGGTATTCTGTTCTGAAGTGCATAAGGACACAGAAACCAAAATCACTTTGTAGAACAAGGAACAAGGCTGCCTGTATTTTACCTGAGTTAGTGACTTGATTTAGTTTTGTGGTACAAGGTCTTTACTGTCACATTCACAACGAAACAAACAAGTGCACTAGCCAATCCATTTTTTTAGGTTGTGCTTTTTAAATGCACTGCTGAAATGATTAGTCAATTAATAGTTTAGTTTAATTAGTCAACTGCCAGAAAATTAATCAAACATAATTATATAATAGTTATAATTGATATCCTGATACAGAAGCTGTTTGGCAGTGAGTCGAATAATCAGCCTGGACAGGAGATGTGGGCAGCGATTCGGAGGCCTGAAATTGGCCGAGAATGATTTGCCACTTTTCTCCATTTTGCATCAGTGTGTTAAATTATCACTGAGTTTGGATTTCAGCAATTTCATAAATATCAAAGAGGGTGAAAAGCGTTTCTTTAGACAAAACCACTGATTGAAAACAGATGAATTGATAATGAAAATAATCACTACTTATATCCCTGATGTAATCATGCCATTGTCAGAGTTTTGGAAGTAATATAGATCACACAAAAGATGCAGGCTGTGTAAACTGTGAACATCCAACAACACAGGATGCTATATAGTCGCTCGTGTGCAGGAAGAATGTTGCAACTCAGAGAGGTTCTGATCGGCGATGAAATTAAAATGCCTGACAGAAGAACCAACCTGATTTACAGCACACCACTTTGGTTTGTGTATTACTAAGGCTGGTACTGGTTGCGCAAGATTTCATCAGGTTACCCACAGTGGAAGAGGTATGGTGATTGTGCAGCTATTGCACACTTCATCCCTCAATTTACAGACTACAGATGGAAGGGCACATACCTGTCCTACCGCCTTCAGATAGTTAGAGAGACTTAATCATGTGAAAGGAAAGGCCAGAATTGCACTGCACTACCTGGCTGTTACTAACACACCTCCTGCTGTGCCTTTCCTCCCATTTCTGCACAGCAAAGTTCGCAAGTTACCTGCAGAATGCACCAAGTGTTTGCAGATGAGGACAACAATCTGTGTAAAACTGTTATGCTTTCTAATAAAATACACCACTTTTTGTCAAGATGAGATAACCTGTCCAATGTGAAAGGAACCAGGAAGCTTTGATCTTCAGGCTGTAGGAATCATTTTGTAAATTCAGTTCTCGTCTCCATCCGTAGCCTCAACATACTGTAAATGGAGTTAGAAACTAAAGTGAAGAAAATCAATAAATTCAACAGATTACAGCGCAGAACATGGGGGCGGAGGCTGGCCATGTGTGGAGAACACCACAGTCTCTTGCCTGCTAATGGCCTTGAGTTAAAAAAGTGGAGAGACGTGGTGCAGAGTGCAGGGAGAGGGTTTCTCTGCTCCTGTACAGCAGGTCAAACGCAACATTAAGTGTCAACACTGACTAGATCAATGAATCGGTCATTAGAGGATGACGAGTACACCTATGCTTATTTATTCATTCTTGCATTCAGTTGTTCTATTTACTGAAGTTCCTATTCTGTCACTTTAAAAACTCAATGAAATGTATTTTTTTTCTTCCTTAAGGTGATGCAATTCCTGTTGAAAAAAAATGTTGGGAGGGGACGTACCTCAATGAGGAATCACTTCAAACTTTAAACCAATGAAATCATTTGATTCGACAGCAGGGGCAGACGAGCAGTGTTGCTGATTTGTAGATTTTAATATGCCATATTCCAATAACTGTCCGTACTGGATGCGTTTCAGCAGCATTTTTCAGCCTCTCTACAGGGAAAGATGCACATCCATTTTGATCAATAACGCTTTCTACACAGGCTACACGACAGCCCACTCTTAGCTCGGCCTTTACACGTGTAAATGCTGCCTGAAGCACTTTTGTAGAATACTATTATAATCCAATTTACACACAAAACTACACTGATTGTTGGCAGTGAAAGTTGATTCTTGACCTTGGAAACCACTGTGTCTAAAAGAAGGCTATTGTGCTTGAACAGACGCAGTGCAGGGCTACACCTGCTGCTGTACTGCTGACGTGCCGCTTTCTCTATGTGGCTGGTCTAGACAAGGCTAAAGATTTACTGTGATGGTGCGAGAATTAAAATGGAGCTTGCGTGTTCAGCCGTATTTTAGTATTTGGAACATACACTGAACATGTGGATGAATGGCGGAGAATGCGGAGAAGTTTCCACGAACACGGTGAGTCTTTTTTTTGTCCTCTATGGAAGGTTGTGACAGTGGGTACGGTGGGTTGGTGGTTCGAACCCTGGTCGTCCCGGCCTTTCCGTGTGGAGTTTGCATCCTATGACATATTGTTGGTCATGGTGGCCAATGTTGCAAATCAATGAAAAGGACTTTATGGCAACATTGGGATTTCCAGCAGTACTGAGCCAAAAACAGGCACTGAGGTCTGGTCATTTAATACGTTTCTATTGAATTTCAAGAAAATGACATGCTGTGATAGACAATTTTAAGATTTTATTAGCCTCTCTGTTCTGGTCATCTTCTGTCAACCTACTGAGTGCTGCATGAGGAGTGTGTGTGCTCATTCTTTGATGTACACTGTCATTTCCTGAGCTTTGTTCTACCTGGCTGTAGGGTTGCTCATTACACAGAAGCCTATTAAACTGCACTGCTTTGTGGATGAATCAGAGAGGACGGATCAGGATGTGCAGGGGTGGAGCCAGCGAGGCGGAGTGGAGATAATCAAACACTGTGTCTTCACGCCTCGCTGTGGCTTCTCTTATTAGAATATTGTAATAGCACTTCTAATGAGCTACACTTTACTGTTGACTGATAATGCTAAGACGATGTGTACACACCACATAGAGACAATATTACATTTAAGACCCTGGATGAGTCTGATGAAGTGTTTGATATGAACTGTGTTTGTGTGTATACTCTGTGCGCTGCGTTATGTATTTAGGATTTAGCCTGTGTGCTCATACAACAGAGACTCGCTCAAAACACTGACATTCTAATCAGAGAAGGGCGAGCAAAGGCAAAGTCTCAAGCAACAAGTCTTCAGTCCAAGTTTGAGAGATAAACATGCAGACTAGTATTCACAGCAACATGACAAGAAACACGGTGAGCAGTAAACAAATTCTGCCTTTGCAGAGTCTTTAACTTGAAAACACATTTTAAAGTCTCTCCAGTTGTTTTTCTGCGATGATAAGAACACGCTGTAGCAGCTTAGTCCTATCCATTTATAATAATATCTCTGTGATGGACCAGCTGTTGGACGGGTAGACATACAGAAGTCTGTGGCTACAGGGGGTGAACAAAATAACAACACCATCTTACAGTTGAATGCAATTCAATGCAATAGCCCTGCAATAAATTCCACCTTTGTGAATTTGGTATTGTTCATTTTTTTTGTTGGAACTGTTTTTGCATCACATGGTGATGGTGGTGTTGTTGTTTTGTACATGAATGCTATTCCGCATAGAGATCCTTAAATAAATACATGAATGAATAAACTGCATGCAGCCTGATAACGTCCCTGGTCGTGTGCTACAAACCTGAGCCAATCAGCTGGTTGATGTTACTGACATCTTCAACATCTCACCGTCTCAGGAGAGGGTTCCCACCTGCTTCAAGACAGCCACCATAAAAAGTCTGCTGTGTCCAGTTTGAACAACTCACACCCCAATTTTGATGAAGAGCTTTAAAACAAACAAAAAAACCTTGTCTTCCAGCACATAAAGAACCAGGGCCCGTATTCATAAAGAATCTTAAGGCTAAAAGTAGCTCCTAGTGACGTAATTCTAAGAAAATTCTGAGAAAAG
>JAPMOB010212980.1:0-31344 GCA_029875015.1 Lepomis gibbosus | reverse complement strand
TTGGGGAACAAAACCTAAACCTTTTTTTGAAACAAAACCTTCCAGATGTTTGATTTGTACTTTGTAACATGCACATATGAGCCACAGTTGAAGCATGCCAATGCATGTTATGACATAACATGCATTGGCTAGACCTGCCACAATGCATGTATGTATAAGAAGCCGAGTCTGCAACTGGAGTCATTAAAAAAACAATTCACACTTTCAAAGTCATGAAGACTTAAAAATATTAATATTACAACTATATTTTACATCAGGTAAAAATGGCAGTAGGTAAATTTAATCTAAACAGGTTAGGTAAACAATTCAGGGTCCTTTGTGTTTTATCTTTGTCACAGGACCCAGAAATATCAGCTGTAAATGTCTCATCTGCATACTGGTGACAAAAGTCCAGACTCCAAAGTAACCAACTCTAAACTTGCTAAAAAATATGAACTGCATTAAATATTGTGTCAACATATCATCTGTTGTGATGGCAACACACCACTGACCAACTGCCCACAGTCTCAAAGTAATTATCTCAGATCTGCTTTGAAATGTGAACAAATGCAGAGCCCTGCACCTGTTTATACCATGGTTTGAGCTATAAGGCCAGACTGGTCCCACAAAATTTTACCTCCTGCACTACTACAACTTTTAGTCTCTTTTCATCAAATCAGTTGGATTTGACGAATTTGTTAATCAGAATAAAAGAATGTCTGCTTATGTCTTCATCCATGTGATCCACACTTTCCCTAGAAGTTAAAACTTAAAAAAAAAATTAGAGTTGTTTTCTCTTTGACTCCAGCTGACCATTGACCTCTCCATTCTCTCCACTCAAAACATTTACATCTTTGGTGCACTTGATTCTCAGCAGGACATTAGACAGCATGTCCTGATACAGACTGAGGCAGACCCAGCCTGGCAAGTAGAGGAGGGTGATGAGCCCCATGAAGTTGTGAGGATAATGGGAGTAGTCCCAGGAGCATGCATCGAACTGCCTCAGGGCCAGACCCCAGGAGAGTTCCCAGGTGTAGATGAAGCAGACGTAGATGGGGAGCCGCCGCCACGTCCCCCATCCTCTGCTGAAGTGCAGATGAAGGTAGAGCTTCTCCACCACGAAGCTACAGCTCCCGTACATCAGGAAAGACCACAGGGACGTGTGGCCGCTGAGGGTCCGGTCGGACTTCTCCACGAGGTTGAAAATGGAGGTGAAAATCACCTCGTCCAGAAAGCCGTGCATCCCGAAGAACAAGAAGCGCACGAGGCCGGGGAGACCGCGAGGAGGCCCCCGATCATGAACGCTCTCCTCCGGGCCGGGTTTGTTCGGGGGGGCGGTGGGGTGATACTCCAGCCGCAGCAGCCCTCTGTGAAACACCTGGGCAAAATAGAGAGCCAGGATGTAATGCACTGCCAGCTGCGTGCCCGACACCACCCTCACCTGCTCGGTCAAAGTGTTCATGTTAATGTTACCGATCAGGATCTGCAGTCCGATGTACACAGACGGATAGAAAACAAGATGAAACACCACAGGCCGACCTCGGAAGCATCTCTTCTGTGAGTAGATCTTCTCCAGCGCAAAGTGGGTCAGTGAATGCATAACGCAAAGATACGGGGAGGAAAAGCCCACCAGTTTAGGGTCCCGATAATTTAAAACCCCCTGTAACGATGAGAGCAAGACATCCAGAGTCACGCCGTGCATCCCGTAGAAGTAAAGCCGCATCCATCGCGGTAGCTCCCGCAGCGAGTCCGCTTCGTCCTCGGTCTCTCCGGACGGTTCCTGTTGGCGGGGCATTCGCACCGATTTTAAGCCACCTGCGGGGTCCTCTGGACCGCTGCGGGGAGCGTCTCGCCGACGACTGGCCATGGTCAGGCACTCTGTCTGGAGGGATCCAGTTGCCCTCTTCCAATACTGTTTCGTGTAATGCTCCGCTGCGGCCGCACAGTGAAGCGAGCTGCTACGGCTGCAAGCATCTCCTGCATTGTGGTACGGAGTGACTGCTGCTTTCACGCGCTCACTGGAAAATCCGCATTTTGTTGATCCATGTTGAGACGCTCTGTGGAGTGTTCTCGTAAATAAACAAACGTTCACGTAAACTTTCACTGACACATTGTTCCGTGTTGATCATTCAGGTCTAACAAACGTGTTTACATGCATTTCCTTCCTCCATAAAACATTTTTTAAAAGCCTATTTTTAGCCTGTAGCCTAGGCTACATGTTTATGAGCTAGCAGTCTTCCCTGGGCACATTTCCTACCTTGTTGGCACTTCATCAACTGTCAACTATTCGTAAAAGCATGAAATGGATGTGAACCTATACAGTCTATGGTGTGAATTGAGCCGCCCACGTGCCTGTGCATGCATGTCCTCTGCCACAAAGAATAGGCTAATACATGAAGCTAATAGTGGCTACAGTACTTAGCCCCTAGTTGTAGCCTATAGCAGACTATACTATTATTTATAATAGTAGGAAATAAACAGTAGGATGTGTTTCCAGTAGGCTAAATGAAGCAATAACCTAATTCAGGTGGGTAACGCAATTCAATCCCATGTCAAAGTGTGATGTCAGAGCCAATGCCACAGAAGTAAAACAGAATTGGTTGCACATTTAGTTGCTGCTTTTGGGCGTCATTTGCATTGTCATAACAACATTGCCACATTTCCAAAAGTACCTGAAGGCAGCTTAAGAGAGAAGCTGATTTAGGAGGCGGCATGGTGATTCTGTGGTGGAGACAGGATGTTCAGGCTCTGATGCGGTTATTAATTGAGCTCACGTCCCCCTGCGACGTCCTGACGCTGTTTAATTACGAGGCATTAATGATAATTACAGCAGATTACTCTTGAGTTCATGATAGACCAATATCGGTTCTCACTAAACTCATTTGTAAAATGAAACTACAGTAAACTAATCCATCATCTTTCATCAGAGTGAATGGATCACCCATCATAGGTGCCTAGACCTGTGTGACTAAAGACTGACCAAAGATAGAGAAAGACAGTGAAGAAATTAAACTTCAGTCCATTGATGCATTCTGCATGAAGTAGATGCAGTCCAGTCGATATCTCAGACTACTTTCACTTGTGGTTTGCTGCTTACTAACATGCAACTGTTGTACTTTCATGAACTGTAAGTCAAAAATACAATCATTCAATAATATTCGATATGTAGCCTGTCAATCTCAACATGTGATCATTGGTTCAATGAGAAGATTGCGGAAATTAATCAGCCACAATTCCAGCAAGACTGTTTCCATAATAGGCTATGCTGAACAGATACTGAAACAAGTCCAGTGAATTCTAAATTACAACCAAATTAAGTTTTCTGATGATTAAAAAAGTGTATAGGGGCACATAATTAACTATGATTTTAGGTAATGTATTTGCTTTGTGGAAATAGGCAGAATGTACAATATACTGTACACCAGGACTGTAAATGAAAATTGTTTAGTGACGTTCATGAAGAGGCATAATTGCAATGTACAGAACTTATCAGTGGTGACACACCAACTGCCATTATCTTTTTTGAAAGTGGGGGCCATGACAGAAAAATTTTGAGAACCGCTGATGAACACAGTCCATACACAAGGGTGAAAAATTGCTGTACATCTGGATGGCCACTGAGGGGCACTGCTGAGTGTGAGTGACCAAAATAGAGGAGAGACTGTAGATAAGGCTCACTTTCTCCAAAGACTGTGTGTGTCTGTGTGTGTGTGTGGGTGGCATGGTGCAGTGCGGTGTAACTCACTCATCTCCTCTTGGTATGGGTCTTATTGGATTTTTAGCTGGGGTACTTTGTGAAGAGGATGTCTCGGTGTGTGATGAATGCATGCATAAGTTTAAGTTTGTGTGCTTGACCACAAAGAGAGTATGATTCTGAGAGTGTTTCTATTCTACCTGTTTGAGCATTTAACAGTATCGGTTTGCACTTTGCTAGTGCTATGTGAGTGTCAGCGTGTCTCTGTGGGATGTGGTTTTGTGTGCCCAACTGGTTTCTGTGTGTCTTTTCGTGTGTGCTTTTGTGAATGTATCTGCCTCTGTGCTCTCCATGTATGTATGTGTATGTGAATGCAGAAGCATATCGTGTGTGTGTGTGTGTGTGTGTGTGTCGCACTCAGAAATAGAGATATCAGTGCTCTTTCTGGGCCAAAGAGATAACAGCGTCTCTTTATGGTTTAAAACTGAATTACTTCAGCACAGAATGAACTGCAGCCTGAACCCACTCAGTCGTGACACAGAACCGTCACTTTTTCAAACAGTTTGAGTCAAATTCAGCATTATACATGCCAACTGACAAGATATGACTACCTCTCTCACACACACACACACACGCTAACACACACACACACACACACATACACATCTCCACCAACTGTCTCAATCCCCGCTAAGTGCACTGCTACAGGTAATGGCAGCCATTATTCTTCATGTGTAGCATGTCGACTGTAGCTGTTGAACATCAATAACTCATTTCACATTTATTGTAAGACAAAATGCAATAACTGTAAACAAATGTGATTATCACTGCTATAAACAGTACACTCAGAACATCTAAATCTCCTTGAATATCAAAAAAAGGGCGAGTCTCATATTACCACATTGAAAGTCTTCTCTTACTGGTGTTTCCTGTCCATCTCGGCTGTATGCTGTCAAGAACAGTTCAGTGTAGAAAGGATGTAAATTGTTCCTGACTAAAAGGTCACTTATGCATTAATCTGTGTTGTGATTACTGCATTGAATCTTAGGCTACATGTATGGTACTAGCAAAGTGAAGCTCAGTAATGTTGCTCTTTTGTGAAAACCAATGAAATAGACAGAAATGACCTCAGCATTTGTGTGTCAATGTAGTTAACTTAAATGTAATCATTACAGTAAGTAGCTTTTGACATTCTGAACAGTCAGAAAGCTCAGAAGATGTTGATTTTACACTGCCACATAGGTAGATCCAGCAGATTTACTGCAAGCTGTAGTTCACATGTAAATGTTTATATAAAATAACCAGTTTTAATCTGAAACATATTTATAAATATTGCCTGCAAGTTAGAGGCAAGGTATTGTATGACACTCAGCATTAAGACAGACCTGACAATGATGAATCCGACTGGAAAAATAGTTTCCTCATAGATCGTTTTGGGGGTTTTGAATAATATTCTGTGCAGCGAAGCCAGTCTGCTTCTTTCTGTACCTAATCTGAGCCAGCAGCAGAGATAGAAGAGGTCAGAGCTGCCTCATATATTGGATTCTTTTGTGTTACTCTGCGCTATTTTAGTTTCATTTCATATATCAGGGGACACAGAGAACCCTACAAATATTCATTATTTCATGAGAGGAAAGTTAGAGTAAAATGAGAGAAATCGATGTTTGAATACATTTGCAGTTCAGATTAAAAACATGTTTTTGCAGAGCTGTAAATGATCTCAGCACAGTTGTTTTGCGACCCTTTGGTGACACAAACTAACCACATCCTCATGTCCTATTAGTGTCTTTTCTTCAGATGACTTCCAGACTTGATGTTGCGCAATGGATGAAGAACGCAAACCAAGGAATACTCAGTCAAACAATGCAACTTGCTTAGTTTCTCTGTGTGCCGGATGCCATTGCCTGTACTTTGTACTGATAAACTCTGTCCAATGTGTGTCAGTGCAACCAAAAAAAAATCTGTAGGTTTCAAAGACTCAGTTTGTGAAATGATCTTGATATTTCATGCAATAACTGCTGGAGATTCTTTCATCTTAACTCTGTCCTTCGGTGAAACCTCTGCTTGGCAGTGAGTTTGAGTCTCCATGTTCCTCAGATAAAAGACTGTAGACCTTGAGTTTATGTCCCACAGACAGCCAATCTGTTCTCTTTGTCTCCCTGGGTATGTTCATGTGCATTTTAATGTGTTTTGATGGAGCCAAGTATTGGATATTAGGGAGTGACAATTGTGCAGGATTTGTAAGAGACACTATATTTCCTGGTTGCAGGCCAAAACAAACAAAATACATAAAAGCTTATCATCCAATGTATACTTCATAGAATCAATTTAAACCACCAGGATCTTTCCCCCCAAAAGTCTGTGTTGCTTCATTGTTTCCTCAGGCTTTAACACTAGATGGCAGCAGTGTGACACAGTATCCCATGGCTTGGGTGGGACCCTCTGACTCAGAGATGTTTTCATTGACAGAAACAAAATAATACAGTTTTGCACAGAATGCATTTTAATGCATTTTAATGCATATGTGTGCGTCAGCGATGGCCGATGTGGCTGTGTGTGCCCTAATTAGCCATGATACATTATTATGTATGCTCTGTGGCGTGTGCTGATTAAAGTGTTAACGATGGAGGTTTCTACTGCTGGTGTCATTATTAATATGAGGGGGCTATTTGAAGCCTAAACACATTCATTTAGTTTCTGAAGGGTTGTAGGCCCTATACTTCAGGCTCATGTACATTTTCAAAGGCTGTTGTAAATGATATCAGATTAGGTGGCTGACAGCCTCCTCTCAATGGCATACAACAACATTTCTCATCAGATATGTCCCGTTAGGCTCATTATAGTCCGTAAGATGAAGCTACATGATGGTTGATTGATGTGACACTTGACCGAGTCCTGCAGGAAATTAATGTGAATCTGCAGTCATGCACTTAAAATGAGAAGCTCTGAAAATGTAATTTCAGAACCCATTTCCTTCAATTTGAGCCATTATTGAATGGGCCGCCTGCCCCCTGCTCTCACATTGTCTCATATGGTCCGTTTGGGTAATGTGTTTTGTGTGTGTGTTTGTGTAAGCTCATGCTGTGCTTGTGTCTCTTGACATTTCCCCCTGGTTTCACATGTAGCTTGTTTCTTATCATTTTATACATTTTTGTTGGAGATTTTTCCACTGCGCCTGTTGCTTAAATAAGAGAGTCTCAGCCTTTCCAGTAGGAGATTTGCTCTATTCCCGGGAGTACTTCAGGCTCCTGTTTGCAGTTTCTCCCTCATTAGGAATTCTGTGAAACCCCAAGACCCCCCCCCCCCACCCGGTCACACAGCAACACAACACCCTGACTTACCCTTGCCTCGCCTCGCCTTACCCTCCTCTACTCTCCTTGTCCTTCCTCTCCTCCTGATATTGTAATTTTTGTCAGCATCACCCTCACACTCTCCATCTTGTATTCGGTCAGTGCCCCTCCTCCACTACAATCTTATGAACCACATCTTCTCCAAGTCTGATGGTGATATGATATATTCATTATAAGCTACTAGTGCATTTGTTGGAGTCTTTAACTGCCCTCACCCTTTTCCTCTCTTTATCTCTTTTTTTTCTCTCACATGTAAGTCCCATTGGATCTACTAGTATAATTAATCTGTTCCTTCACCACTCCTCTTCACCCATCTCACTCTCCTCCTTATCCTCTCCTCCTCTCCCGTTTCATCTCTGCACTCCTCTCTGCAGTAACCTTTGTGACCCTCCTTTTAACCTTGTCATCTTAAATAACCCTCTCACCACCTCTTCCTCCCTTTTACATCTCTTCAGCCTCTGTCTAACCTTCACCCCCCCCCTTTTCTTCATCTCTTAACACACTTGCCACCCACCACATAGTTTGAATTGTCTTTAGTAAAAAATAAATAAATCTACTACTCCTTTTCAGCAGGATCTATTCTTCACACAGCTGCAGTGCTGTAACCGCACAAACTCTCCCCCCAGTCTACCTATCTGTACCAATGACCAGATGTTGTTCCTCTTCATAAATGTAGACACTGGTGAGCCTATGGCACTGCCATGCTTCTTTCTGTTTCATCTTCTCTTCTGAGGAGAGTGAACAAACATTATTGGCCTCACGTAACTCCAACGACCACAAAGACTAGGGGCTAGGAGCACTAACGAACCGAGCGGTGATAATGACCCCACAAAGATTAAACAGCTGGGACTCCCTGCCAGTCAGTCAGAACTGAAGAAGGCCCTTGGATAAGAGGTGAAACGTCTTAAAGTATCCTCAACCAAGTCCAGTTGCCTTTCATTTTAACCTTCCTTGGACCTTTCACATAACGTGTCACCTTTTTTCCATTGTGTCCAAACCCCATTTGACCTTTTGACTCCTGCCTTCCCCTTCTGTCCGATAGTTGGACATTCCTCCCATCTTTATCCTCCACACCTATATAAGCTCCTCTCCCTGTTTTATCCCCTCTTCACTGTCTTGCCAACTTACTCTGACAATTACAGGTCTTTTTTTCCCCCTTTGACCTTTGCACATCCCAATTACTTCCCCTCAAACCCCCTCCCCTTATTTTCCCCTTTGCCTCTCCTCTGCATGTTTAATCAGCTCAGAGCAAACCCAGTTAGTTAACTCTGTCCAGCACTCCAGATGCCCTCTGTTACCTGTTGCCAGACAGTCTCTGTCCTCCTTCTGCCTCAGCCTTTGTATGTAGCCACCCCCACTCCTTCAGTCTAGACAGTCAGGGCAGCAGCAGCAGAGGATACCATGATTTAATTTTGCTTGCCTGGGGTTGGTTACTGTGCCTGTTTCACGGTGGGACTACTTCTGTGGTAATTTGCAGGACTGGAAGAAATTAAGGTAGATAGATACACAGACAGACACTACTACGGGCTGTGTGCCTCAAGCCCATTTTGTTTACCATCCTGTATACATGTGGGAGACGGTAACCATGCGATACTGACACCCTGATTGGTTCAGCCTGCCACCTGCTGGGGCATCTATTAGACCTTTAGTGATATGGTTATGGATCACTGATGATGCTCCTTGTGTCTCACTCTCTCTGACATTGGCTATCTTTTATCTGTATATTCCACCACAGCTGTTTTTCTCTCTGCTGTGTTTTCGCACAGTTCAATCCCTCTCCGTCTTTTCCTTAGTCCACCCACAGACAGTTACAGAGAGAGAAAGTCAAGAAACTAGAGTGACGAGGACACAGAGAGAGAGAATACTGTTGAAATGGAAATAGAGTGGAGTTTGAGAAGAGGAGGGAGCAGGAGATTGAGTTATCAGTGGGATGGGTCAGCGCTGTGTGTGGATGTGTAAACAGTCAGTTAAAGCAGAGAGTAGGAGGCTGCCTATTAACTGTGGCGCCAGGAGCTAAACAGGAAAAAGCAGCAGGCGGCTTGTCTGTTAGACATGACCGCTGACCTGTCACCTTTTGAGTATTTTACTGTTTGTATGCGCCTTTCTTTGTGGTGTTTGTGTGTTCCTGCATGTTCTTCCATCATCTGTGCTCTAGATTCCAGGTGAATTAGAAACTTTAAATAGTGAGTTTGAATGCAGTTGTCTGTCAGAATGTGTTAGCCGTGTGACACTGGAAACATGTCCGCGGGTTCCCTGTCTCTTACCCACAGTATCCTGGGATAGGCCGCAGTCCTCAAAACCCCTGGGCAATATAAAAGATTAGAGAAGAAAAATAAATGGTTGCCAGAATGTTTTATTTGTATGACGTTATTTTCAATAACTGCTTATCCAATTTAACATTTTAAAGTATGTGATATGTAAGTTTTATTTTTATATTATAAGCCATTTTGTCATTGAATATCACTTTTCAAGTGAAGGATACCTCTATTCTTGTTGTCTAAAGTCTATTCTTAGCACCACTTGGGTCTTTTGATGAACATAACAACTGCTTGGATATGGAAATAAGACACTGAGTTCAACTCTATGATGTCAAAATGCCTCTCAGCCACAAAATAAAGTTGTTACAGTAAATGAAGACGGGTGTCAAGATCTCTTGATGGAAAAATTCAGTGAGAATAAACAAAACACAACCTTTCCCCTAATGAGGTCCCATGGCGACTTGCCTGCATGGGTTAACAAAAGAAACTCCCCCATGGATTCTCTTGAATGTTTCACCCTGAAACTTGATGTTTTTCTGTGTATTTGTTTGGCAGGAAAAGCTATGAGGTAGATTAAGAAAAGGTCATACTGTTATAGATGTGTATGACTATTTGTTTATTATAATTAATAAATTGTATACTTTTTAGGTTTAGTATCAAAGCAGGCAAATAGCATGAATGAAATGAATAAATCACTAAACTGGTAATTTATTAGTCATCAAAACACCTTCTTGTGATCTGAAAATGAGAATCAATCATAGCCGTGTTTTTTTTCTTCTTTAGGCTTCCCATTTATCAAAATTGACTTCTTGCCTCATTTAAAGTGATGAGTGACCGTAGGCGAGCCTCCAACAGAGGCGCATTGCATTAACATTATGCACAAATGACCAAATTACTTTTTCAATTTCTTTCACATGAATCACTGGGGCCGATCATTATTTCCGGTAAAACAGAATGACAGTCATTAAAATGATTGTTACACAATGAATGTAAACTGCGCAAGCTACACTCTTATGTGTTGCCTTACAGGTGATTTCCTGAAGGAGGCTGTTGCTCTATAAATAATCAGTGTGTCAACTCTTGAACGTTGCTACGCCCAAGGAACTAATGTTTATGCTTTGTATCCGCTTATGAGAGCAACAATCGCTTCCTCGTTTGTCTTTCTTTCCATCTGCCTCCAGTCATCTTTCGTTCTCATTTCAGTTTAGCTATATGCCTAACAACTCTCTCTTTCCTTCACTCTTATCCATTGCCTCTCTCTCCAGCTCCTCTGAGAATGTGCCTCAGCTTTGTATTTCGGGGTCAGCTATGAAATTCAGCTCCTCCTCAGTTACGGCTCCCTGCAGTGCTGCGGAATGTTTAAGAGGATGTTGATGCTGCATGCTGTGGTTGTATTTGCATACAATTTGTATGGAGGTGGGCACTTTATACATTTTCTTTCAGCTAATCACTGAGTATCGGTTTCTACAGGTGAGTAGGGATGCTGTATGGCAATTTTAATTTAAGGTTAATTTGTTGTTGACATTAGAGTCAGTTTTTCTTACTCAGAAGACACGTTTCTATACTGTATTTGACCTATGACCTTTGACTTCCCAGAAAAAACAGACACACCCAATGCAATCTCTTCTTTCAGTGGACTTTATGTGTTAAAAATCCAGCTTTATGTACACATTTGATTCTGCATGGCCTTGTAACAGTCAAAGTAAGCAGTAGCAGAATAACTGCTGAGCAATGATTGACTCCATTACTCCTGACTACAGGGGACACAAATACGTTTCTATAAGGGCAAAAGATGTTGCAGGAACAAATCAACACACAATTTCCTCACAAGCGTCATTCAAATTTCATCTAGCTAAAGTACAGTGGCTGTGACAGAACTGTCTGCAGGTTACGTTTGAGGAACAGAATCTGCATCTGTTTTCTTCTACAAATCAGTGTCATATATTGCTCATTTACACAAAAGCAAGAATTTGCTTGTAAAAAGGGAAACCATGCGACAAAGCTCATTTATTCACAAAATCACAACATCTTGATGAGCTGCTGAGTGATAATAGACCCATCCACTCAATTGCTTCATTAAACAATGAGTTTAGTAGAGCGTTTGTACTCAGCTCCCACGTGTTTTATCTGTGAAGGTGACCAAAATAACAGCTTAAAATATCAAACCTAAGTATCTGTGTTGTGCATTTCAATTTCCCTAACAACCTGTAAAAGTGGCTGGCCAAGTCGGAGATACTCGACCCATGCGTTCATGCACATTACACTCATTATTCTCATACTTCCAGCAGCATACTATGATGTTTCAGTGGTTGGATGACTCAGTTTCAAATGTTTCTGCACAAGAAAATCATTTTATTGTTGTTTGTAGCATAAACCTACAATAAACCAATATCAAAATTGAAGTTCTTGAAGGAGAAAAGATGAACTTATAACACCTCTTTACTTGACGCAGCTGGCAAGAGGCAATGCAATTTTGTGTTTATGTTCTTTGACTGATTAACCAGCCCCAGATGTTGAGTCAGCCCCTGGCCTTGTCTCCGCCTGTGATAGTTCCAACTGAGGAGAACCGTAATGAGCAAGCCTTTCCATATAACCTTAACTACTTAAGTTCAATGACCTGGATAAATGTTTAGACACAGAGATGCACTGAATTTTGGCCCGGGCAGCTAGAAAGCAAGCTCAGCTATCTTTGTTTTTGTTTATCTGTCTCTGTCAGTGGAGAGAAAATCATAGTACACACAGTGACTGGTTGATTCACACGCACTATTGATGCTGGCCAATCCCAATCAAGGTCATCATGATGCTTGCTAATCCAAATAGACTAGGATCGCATGGTGGAAACTCTGCCCCAGCACAGAACAACACTTCCATACCATTAAAAAAACATGTTATTCATATATTGAATGATGGACTTTCAGTTAAGTGGAATATTTCTTAATAGAAAAACACATCAACACACTCAGTAATGACTCCACAGCTGACTGCCCTTGCATGTACAAAAAGCCTCTGAGGTGAGGACATGGTGTTTTTGTTGACATACTGGATATGAAAACTTCTCTTTTTCTTGCTATAATCATCTGCAAATGTAATTAGAACTGTGATGATGCCGTTATGACCATCATCATTGTCTTTCTCATGCATCAGCCTGTGAGCATTTAATGAAACGTGTCAGAGGTCATGAAGTGTGTTAAGGTCATAATGACACTTTTAGCACTCTGTAGAAAGCAGTTTCTGACTAATGCTGGGGGTTGTCAGGTGTCATACATACATATAGCTGCAAAGACTCATGCATGCATACAGTACAAAAAAATACAAAAGGCATACAAACACACCCCGAGCTCCACACTCACTACAGTGTCAGTGACTAACTGGGTTAGGGGTGGGGTAGGGCATTTCTCTGTGTATCACTGACCCGTATTAAGTTACATCGTATTCCCCAGAGGGAGGATATGATCCTCCATGTCATTAGAAAATGAAGGGTGAACGGAAGTAGTGGGGGGAGGTGGAACGGCAAAGGGCTGGGAGGGGTTGGAGAGAGGGATGAAGGGAGATGGATAGAAAGGAAAAAGCTGAGAGGAGTTGACAGAGAGCGAGAGACATTAGGAATAGGGAGAGAGTAAGTGTCACAGCACATCCTGGAGCAAATCCTGTGGAGGATGAGGGGGAAACTAATGCGCACACATATCGAGAGTCAAAACCCCAAACTTTAATCCATGTCATAATGTCTTGAAAGTCAGTGATAGGAGAAAATTTTTAAAGGACAATTTTGGTTTATTAAAATGTGGGTATTATTATTATTATTATTATTATTATTATTATTATTATTATTGTTGTTGTTGTTATTATTATTATTATTATTATTATTATTAATTTATTTATTTTAATTGCCCAGGGATTAATACCAGCATTTGCAATTTTACCTGCAATTAAAGTGGTGATGTCACAGTGTCCCCAGATATCAGCAGTTCCTTACTATTAGTCATTACAATATACAGACAGACATAACAACAGAGATCTAGTTGTAAATCCTATATATTTTGCTGTATTTCATTTACTTAGGATAAGCAACTCTGCAGCTTCAAAAGGCTTAATTAGGACCAGTAACGACAGCTCTGGCTTCTGCTTGGTTAAAAACGTATGACATGATGCCTGTGCTTATTAGTTAATTTAAGCTATAGAGGCATGAGAGCACATTAGTCTCTGACGGTGCTTGTTTTGTGCTTGTCATGTGTCTGTTGTATGTTTAAAGTGTTTACTACAAAGTGTTGTTGATCTCCGCAATATGTTTGGGCATTTTACATAATAATTGGGCATTTTATAGACAGCACCACACTAACAGGTACAATGTCATCATAACTGAAAGGACAATAAAGACCCAAGTTGCAATAAAAAAGAATTATTCTTTAAGGAGAAAGTTATTTGTTCAAAAATGACATCTGACTATAATCATCAAAATTGGAAGGGAGACTCTTTCTTGTGACACACAGCAGGGGCACAAAAAAAGAACTGAATATTTAAGACATGGAACAGCACTTAAATGGCATTAGGATGCTGGTGGATTGTTCATCCACTGATGGTCCCAAGCTGCTACTGGGAGAGCATGGATGGATATTTCTCTCTTTCACCCAGCCTCAGCTTCTGGACTTCTATGACTCACCTTTGCTCTTTTAGTTCTTTCTCTCTGTTTTTGCTACAGTATCTGTCTGCAACTCACTTCCTTTCTCATCATCTTATCGTCTATATCTCTGCCACCTTTCTCTCATCGTTTCTCTCTCTCTCTCCCACATAACACCTACACCCACTGCTGTCTGCCTATCTGTGAGTGTACACACACACGCACACGCACACGCACACGCACACAAACTCGAGCAGCTGAAGCCCTTTTCCAGCAAAATGTCAGGGGAACGCTGAGTTTATGCCAACCATTAGATTCTACCAGCATTTAAAATCTGGCACACTGTGAGCACATAAGATTGAATATGACAAGGATGTGCAAATGTGCGTGATTGTGTGCTGTTATATTAGCTCACATGTTAACGTATGTGTGTGTATATTAATATCTGTCATCTATCATCTGTCACAGAGGTCAGGCAAAAGCGCAACATCTAGGGTGAAGAAATGAAAACAATGTATTTCCGCTCTTTAATCTATCATTCTTTCTTTCTGTTTGTCTCTCCTCCTTCTCATGCGCAGAAGTCATCCTCAAGTTTGTAACTTTTCAGCTTCATGTGATGTCGCTTCTCCAGGTGATGTCCTGCTTCACTGGAGTACTAGGAACCACGGTGAAGGTTCTCGCATGATTTATCATATTACTGTTCATTAATTGCATGTTTTTAATAACGTGCCGTATGTCATAGTAACACACCTTTTGGCTCCCCCTAGTCGGAATTTGTTTTTGATCATTGGTTGTTGTGGATAAAACCTAAATTGAAGTCACCGCATCGTGTAGTTCTGCCTCATTAAATGGTTTAAGGGTGTTTTTTGATAAATAAGCCAAATTCTTCTTGCAGTCTCAGCTGGAGAAACCAGTGACGTGTGTGTGTGTGTGTGTTAATTTCAGACACAACACTAATGACCAAATTATAATTCAGCTCATGCACACAGGCTGGAGACACACATGAACTGCACACACACAAAGAAAAAGCAATGCTTTGCAGCTGTGTTCATGTCTGTGTTTGTTGTGTGTGTGTGTGTGTCTATGAGTGTGTGTGTGTGTATACGCATGCAAGTACTGTATGTGGATCTGTCTGTCTGTACGCCCGTCCCCTGCCTGTGTGAGATGACGAGGTCACTGGGCCGAGCCTCTTAACTTCACAGTTCAATTTGGATTTGCATAATCCTGGCGTTAATTTCCACAGGGTGCATCCATCCTGCGTATCTCGACAGGTGACGGGGGTTAGACAGCTATCCCATGTTCCACTGCTCTGCCAACAGACCGGAGCGAACAAACACGCAGGAGAAGACGAATGCCATGAAACACTTGATGAAGAATAGCTGAAGATTTATTGTGGGAGTCAAACACACAAAGCCTAGAAAGAAGACTGGAGCTACGAAGTCAGTCATTACATAGAAAAAAAGATAAACCTATTATATCAAGTAGAAATTATCAACGGAATGGAATACAAATGAAAAATTAATTACAGAAGAGACAAAGAGATTTCTTCTGGATTGGTGAACACAGTCTGTAGTGTTCATTTACTCAGAATATTACAATGAAAGGCAAAATCACTTGTTTGAACCTCAAGATATTTCATTTATCAAAATGAGCCTGGTAGCTAACTATTTTTCACTCATGCATTAAGGAAGTATAAAAAATGTGGATTAAAGCTTTGTTTAAAAGTGCTTCTCATATCACTATAAACTACTCATTTATTATTAATGAGTAGTGTTGATTATGTAGAAGAAAGTAGTGAGACTCTTATAGGCAACTGTCATTTTACAACTAAAATGGTAATATTAATAATTGTGGTTTGATATGCAATATTTAAAGGAATACGTCATACGCCAAGTTAGAATTGCACTGCCATGAAGGACTATTATCCGGTTACAATAAAAACACAAATTCTGAATTTCTCAAGCTTTAAATTAAAGGAAAGGTTTTGGGAATCACAGCAATGACTTCCCACAGTCTTTATGTCACCATGTAGCTGCAAGGCATTGTGACGTTGTTGTTAGACGGATAAACTGTTTGTCATCAAATGGTTACACTACCTAACTGTTTTTACCACAACTTTGCTCTGATTTAATTGCAATGAACTGATCAAAATGATGCCAAAATAACTACAACATAATGGTTATTTGTAAAACATTTAAATTCATGCTTTGTCAGATCTGCCAGTAAAACAGCAGGACAACAGTATTTTAAAAACTTTCTGAATAGAGTTTGGATCGATCATGCCTATGCTTTGCTAACTTGTTCGCAGGAAACTACAACAATAGCTGGAATCAAGTAACAGACATTTTCTGAACTTACCAGGTAGTTCAACTTCCTCTCTTACTTTTCTCCAAACAATATCCAGTTTGAATTAAATATGAATAAGGATCACAGAGCTTGAAGTGCCCACTGACGCTATAATAACAAGAGTGGAAGTTGGAAACACACGCTGACTTGCTACTGAAAAACGCAAGTGAGAATAAATCAACGTTTTAATTCCAAGAATTACTAGTAAAAAGTTCATTCAATAAAATCACTTAACTCTGAGCTCTTCCTGCCGGTAAACAGCTCAGTTGTCAGAGGAAAATCCACTGAGCGTAGGATGCAATTTATGATTGCGTCTTTGCGTCGAGTAAATTTAATTACATCTATATACTATAAGTGAACTGTTTATGGAAATATATATAACAGATAGATATCCACACATCCATCTAACCCTCAACCAACCATCCATCATGAGTTGATAAATAGATAGACTGTTATTGTCTCTTTCCATCCATGATAATATCTATCATATAAGGAAAGAGAGCTGTCTTTCCATCTAAATCATGGTTGATGATGGACTTATATTCAAATGAAAGGACCAATGGATAGATGGATTATTACCACACATCAAAAAACATATAAATATTGACAGGGGTTTGTAACGCAGTGTTACAAATAACCCTGCTACGTTTTAGGCAAAAAGACGGGTATTGAGGTAACACATGACTGGATTTAGTGACTCACAAACACAGCTCAGTAATCGAAAAATAAGAATGATACAGATATTTACTTTTATGCCGCAAAAACACTCTTCCCTATGTACATCTGCTTTAACAAGATGTTTAGTACTCCCTAGTAAATTGACTTTGCATGCAACATCAGTGGACTGCCTCTTTGCAACAATTTTGATTTTCATTTCTAAATTCTTGTAGTTGATTTGCTTCACTCTCCCCTAATTCTGACTGTCAGTTTTAATTTAATCCAGTGAAACCTTTCCACGTGCGAATCATCCTTTATAGCAACAGCAGAACTCTTCTCAATATCACACATTTTATCTAATCACTCAAGTTGTCAACACTCAGTCTAGCAGGAATACGGAAAAACAGTTTCCCCTGGCAGCAGTTAATGGTCTCCATAAACAGAAAAAAAGACTCCCATTTTCTTCCAGGGTTAATAGAGGTGACAGTTGGCTCAGTAGTATCAAGATGGCTGCCTGAGTTTGACCCAGTGACACATTTCCTGTCCCATCTGTCTGTGGGACCCACAGGAGGCGAGGGTCCCCCCTGAACACCAGGGGAGCAGGAGTGTGTGTCTGTGTCTGTGTGAGGCTGCATCTCTATGTCGACTTAATGTTTACTCAGCGAGTCCCAGCTTGTTTCTGAATAATTCAGTCTGGTTCTTGCACACACACACATACACGTTTTGCCATCCCAGTGGTGCCGAGGGTGTGCTGTCAACCCCTGCTGTTAATTTGTACAAGACATGCAGGGAAAAAAATCCAAATTTCTCTCTGCTGCCCTTTTCCTTTCTCCATTATGATCTCTCATCTTCTCTCCCCGCTGTCTCTTTGACCCTCATCTTTTTTAGCTTTCACTCTCACTCCTCATTACACTGCTTTATCTTGCTTCACATCTTTCATCCCGTCTTTCTCCTTCTGCCTGCCATCTGACTCTTCCTCTCTCTCTCTTTCTCATGCATAAGTAAATGAGTAGCAGGGAAACACGTCTTACTACTCCTAAAGTTCTGAGCCTTAGAGCTTTTCCAGATGCATAATTGAGTAGCTTGAAAAGTGAGAAACAAAGAATAAAGGCCCGGTCACACCAGAAAATGGTAGGATGAAATTATTCCGCTCACCGTTGCAAAATATTTGGTTCTAGAAGCCTGTTGATGCAGAGACTATTCACAGGGCTAGTTGATGAACTACTGTAGCGGGTGGGGTAACAGCTAACACTCTCGCACTAGTCAGGCACAATAGCTCCCTATTTCCTACATTTTATTTCTAATCTTCTGTTTACATCCCACTGGCATGTTATTCTCCACTGTACACAATTTTGTTCAATTAAAAGTTATTGAAAAGGGAAAATAAAGATCTTTGAGCTAACAAGCGTGCAAACAAACTTGTTACTTTAGCTTGGTTGTTTATTCAAAACAGTGCCATATTCGTGCCAAATTCTTCAATGGCACAAATATGCGGGTAAAAATTAATTTTAGTTGATCTCTACATTAAAAATTATCCACATGTATTTACGTTGCCCTAGCTGAGTTTTTACTGTTTTAAATGCTTGTGTGACCAGGCTTTTAAGCACAGCAGATATTTTATTTGCAACTCTCTTTGAAAACATTTTGCAATTCAACACAGTATGTTGACTTAATCAGCGTGATTGTATAGTTTTCAAATAATTTTGGTGCTCATTTCAGTACTGTGAACAGAGAGAATAACAGCCAATGGGTATGTGTTTTATAAATCATTTATTCAATCATTAAATAATGCTGTATTTAATTTTGAACTACAGTAAATATTGATTCTGGCTGCCATAATGCAAGAGCTTTAAAGAATATTATCCCTGAGACTGAATTGATTTATCCATATGCTACAATTGGAGGAGGAAAAAGAAGTGTGAGATAAAGAGAGAAAGGGGAGGAGAGGCACATAAAGACACAAGGCAAGAACTCAAACACACTTACTGACACAGTCATATTCAATGACCCCCATTTCACTGTATCTCCAGCTAACAATCCTTGTAATCTTACAGTCCTTGGAAATCAAAGTATCGCTCCATCTAACCTCAGTTCTATTCAGCACTCAGAGATGAAATACATCAAGGCTCAAGTGTGAGTCTATGTGTACAGTATGTGTACATACACACACCTTTACACCTTCTCCATTAATTTCCATCTCTCCTCTCTATTTCCCCCCACCACTCTTACCTGCTCTGCAACAGAGAAACTCTGTGGTGAACAATTCTCCTGAATTTATTCAGAATTATGCTAGTGTCTACTAAACCCTATTTATAGCCACTTTAATTTGCTGTACTGTAAATCTGGGTACGTAGAAATGTCATGCATGTGTGTTCGTGCATGGAATTGTGCATGCACATGCTGCATATGAGGCGATAATCAATGTGAGTGGTGTGCACTTGCATGCGTATGAGTGGGTTTCTGTGTGCCAGACTTGGTTATGCATAATGAAAATATCTTGGTCTTGTCTGAGCAACCCCACTGAGATTGGGTGTAATTGATTAAATGGTTATTATATGCTAATCTACCATTATACATTGTATCTATAGAGTAATGCCTCACTGTGTGTGTTCAAGTGTTATCCATGTGTATGCTCTGTATCTACATGTATGTTTGGGAAAAAGTAATAACTTGCAAGAGAGCATACTGTAATTCTGTTAAATACATGTGTATTCATGCAGGTCTTAATGTGTAAGCACGCCAGCAGTGTGTACAGTATGTGTGCATGTGCCAGTGTGCACGGTGTACACATTGGGAGGGCTGATGTATTTCTGTCCAATTAGCCAGTGACCCAATTCTCTCTGCCTGTCTCAGAGTCATTCTGTGGTTGTAATGGATTCACTCTATCATCATAGCCAATCTCCCTGTCTGCATTACAGTGGAACATGACTCAATTTAACTCACACATGACGTTCCTCTTACCAAGGACACTTCAATCAATATCTGTTGACTTGAACCCCCTGCCGCCACCACTTTTGTCTCGTAAAGCTCCAGGTTTGACAGACACAAATCTGGGATTTTATCAGGAAAATACAAGTTGGAGCTGATCTTCTCACTGTGATATGTTTTGTGGTTTTAAAAGGTGCGTACATGTTCAAACATTCATATATCTTATCTCCAAGTGGTCACATTGTCAAGCTTCTTTTATGGGTCAAGTAAAATCACATTTACATTCAATTTTCTCTATTAAAAACTGAGCAGCTTTAACATCAAAATTAAGCATTTCCAACTAATTTCTGCCTTGCTCTGTTGGTCGGTGTGACCTTAAGGATGCAGGGTCAAAGAGACTGTACATTCTCCTTTTGAATATTGTTCATTAAAGTATTAGCTTGACACAGAACCAGGCTTGGTGTTTCAAGCTTTAGACTTTGTGCATAGGCTAAATAGCTGCTGTCACTCGCCTTGTTTTTACCTTAGAGACGCGAGTTGTATTGGTATCATCTAATTCTATCAATTTACTAGCAAGGAAGCTAGTAAATATATTCCTTTAGTAAAGTGAATTGGATTAAACGAATATAGAACTGAACTGGACTTGTGGTGTGCACAAAGCATAAACGAATAACTTGACAGAGGTGGTAAGAACATAAATACTGGTTTAAAATATCTGAGATGTAGTAGTACATATATCTCATTACACAGATAAAAACACCTTCCTTCAAACCACTCACGTGGTTTATTGTTCCTGCCTCTCTGCCAGCAGGCAGTAAGCGAGTCAACCAAAAGAGAGCTGAAGTCAGCATCATGCCAGCTGTAATCCTCACAGACTACTCCTTTACACTGGAACAACTGTTTTCTTGAAACATTTCAAAAGTAACAACCATTTATTGGTTGCATTGCTGTCACCAGTGCTCTGCATGTGCAGCTAATGGGCTAGGCATTAAGTTTGCTTCATGTTTAGGACAACTGGCTGTCCACAAATCAGAGCGCAGTACAGCTACAAATCTAGCACCCTGTTTCCAATGATGACACTTGTCACAATGAATGCCCACCACTCTGAGTTCACCTCTCACAAAAAGCTGGCTGATATCCAGGAAAGTCTGATAGATAGATTGATGGTCACCGACTGACAACACAATCAATTTAGTCAGGATGACTTTGGATGCGAGCCCATTTATTGCTCTGTCACATATCTGATATGCTCTAGTCTATCATAGGACATTTATAGCGTCCAGGTCTCCTATAGTCTCTATAGGAGACTCTCTATAGGAGACTCTCTAATATACACTCACAGGCTTCTTCACACACATCTACATCCTTAGTGCGAATCTCCTGTTCCACCACATCCCAAAGGTGCTTTATTGGATTGAGATCTGATGACTGTGGAGGCCACTACAGTGAACTCATTGTCAGGTTCAAGAAAACAGTTTGAGATGATTTGAGCTTTGTGACATGGTGCATTATCCTGCTGAAAGGAGCCATCAGAAGATGGGTACACTGTGGTCATGAAAGGATGGACATGGTCAGCAGTAATAGGTAGGCTGTCACATTTCAACGACGCTCAATTGGTACTTAGGGGCCTAAAGTGTGCCAAGAAAATATTCATCCGTGCATTTTCATCCACACAAGTGCCGTTCACTGGATATTTTCTCTTTCTTGGACCATTCTCTGTAAACCCTAGAGATGGGTCTGCATGAAAGTCCCAGTAGATCAGCAGTTTTTGAAATACTCAGACCAACCCATCTGGCACCAACAACCATGCCACGTTGAGTCACTTAAATCCCCATTCTTCCCCATTCTGATGCTCGTCTACAAACCCTGAATGCATTGAGTTGCTGCTGTGTGATTAGAGGACATATTGACAGTTTATTGGCATACTGTATATTTGGTATGTTTTCTCAAGAATGCTTTGACTGCATTCGGCAGTGTGGCTTGAGTGAACCTGAAAACTACATGAATCCAGTAGTTCTATATATACCCATGACGTGGTGCGTAGCGGTTACATAAGATTCTTTTGTGCTAGTCTGATTTACTTCCCTCTTAAAGACACACAATCTGAACATGCCTTCACCCTTGTTGTAACACGAAAAGAATAAAACACAAACAAAAAAGGAGAGGCGTGCTATCACTGTTTAGATATTGTGGACTGATTCTGCAGTTTGAGTTTATACCTCCCTTTTCACTTCTGTGTGTGTGTGTGTGTGTGTGTGTGTGTGTGTGTGTGTTTGTGTGTGTGTGTGTGTGTGCATATGCGTGCATGTGTCTATGCATGTGCAAGTGTTATCTGTTCACACACCTGTGTCAGCCAGAGACTGCATCCTGCTGCCCCACTCTCCTGTTGCCATGGTGAACTCCCTGTGGCCTCCAGCAAGTGCATAGGTGTGTGCGTGTGCCTCTTCATGTGTGCAACTTCATGTTTTGCTTTTGATGAATGTATGTGTGTGTTTGTGTGTGTGTATCGGTGCATGTGCAAACGCATGCATGCATGGAGACCAGCGTGCAGCTATGCAGGTATATAAGTGTTTTTGTTACCATTCGTGTGTATGCACATGCACTTAGTGTACATGTGCATGTGTTTGTGCACAGATTGAGTGTCAGCCTGTGTTTTATTGGGTGCACATGTCCTCTGCGATCAAGCATTGAGACGGATGTGGGAGCAAGGGTGTGATGACTCAGAGATGGTGGGAGGAAGAGGTCCTTGTCCTCCTTTAGTCAGGCTGTTTGGCGTCCAGATTCCTCTCCCTGTCTTCTTTTCACCTCTCTCCAAATAATTTCTCTTTTTACACAGGCATGAAGTACTAAATCGATCACTGTTAAAGCAAAACGTACACTTTTGTAACAAGCCACAGATTACAGCAGACAGAATCAACACTGTGTAGTTGAATAAACGGGTGGTTCAATGATGTCTCACTAATCCGTCAAACAATCAATACACAGTTATGTTAGACAAACTTATCATTTGATTGATTCTTTCAGAAGGGCACTATCACAAAAAACATGGCAGTGTCAGTGCTTCTGACTGGAGCTAACATTACTAACCAGAAATCCCACCAAAAACTGTTTTTGTTGAAGGCAAACAAATTTGAAATGGACTTGTTTCTAAAAGCAAGTTTGACTTCAGGCTGCAGAAACGAATGCTGCAGTCAAAAACTGACAGGTGATGACATTCGCAGACACACATCTGAAGCTACACTTCAACCATACTTGTAAGTACTCACAAGTCAAGAAGTTACTTGGGAAGATGTAACAGGGACTGACAGAGAGGCTCAGAGTGTCTGAGAGACCAAGGGTACCACAGGGCCTGTGGTGCAACAAACAGGAACCTTTTATTGACAGTGAATATCAAAGTTCCACTGCACATGTAGACAATTACATTTCACATCCATTTTCATGCACCCCTGAAAGAACTAGGTAAATTAGATAATTAGTTTGAGAAGGCAAATAATGAGGATATGGGTTAGTAATTATTTATCAGTCGCTGAACATGTCTTTTCTTGTTATATGTAGTTATAATGGCTCACGTGTTGTACCAAGTTATCACATACTGTAGTACAGGGGTTCCCAACCTGGTGGTGAGGACCCCCACCATGGGTCACAAGATATGTTTGAGGGTCACAAGATGATTAAAAGGAGAGGAAAGCAGAAAAACACATCTACTGAGCTATTCAGACCAACAGTGAGAAAGTGAGAAATATACAAAAGTCTATTATCTTGTAGGCTAATTTATTCCCCTGCATGCTGCCCGATGGGAGATGTTTTTATTGTCCGCACCAACAGTAACATCAAATGTCTGCCCTTATTACTTCCTCCAGACTATTCAAATTTTAAAAATCACTCTGTGTTTGAACTGGTCACAGCTTCTTATATGCAACCCGTGACACTGCTTCACAAGTAGACATTGCTACATTTTAAGGCTGTAGTACTGTATATACATTGCATCAGGTTACTAGACGATACACTTTCTCTTCACATTTTCAGACTTATAATATATTTAATTTAAAAAAAAGACAACTGTTTCTCTACTTCTGTCTTAACAATAATGGTTGTACAATTCTTCAATCAATCAATTTTCTTGGCGCGAAAGCAGCTCTGTTTACTGCCATCTGTCTTTTTTCACCTCCTCTTTTCTTCAAGTGTCTGATTTTGATTCTCTCCCTTTCTCCTTTACTCTACTTTACTCACAGGTCTCCTCTCCCCTCTTTTTTGTCATTCTCCCCTCACCATCTCCTCCAATCCTCTCCTCTGAGTCTATATCTCTCCCGTTCCCATTCCCTCACATTATCTGCTTCACCTTCTTCCCACTATCTATTCTTATTCATTTCTCACACTCTTTTATCTGCTTCCTCGGTTATTCTATCTTTGACTTTTTCCTGTTTTTATTCTAAACTCACGTGGCTTTCTGGCTTGCTGTGTCTCCTTCACTGTGTGGGCTCCAGCCTTAGCACTGCCGTTTGAGTCACAGGGCCACAGTGTGTTTGTGTTTTGTGCATAGGATTGCATGGATGCAGTAGTTAATATTGCATTAAAATGTTGATAGACAGGTATGCCATCATATTTTGTGTGTCTCTGTGTGCATGTTTTAGGCATTTGCATAGTATACAAGTGTAGTTACAGAGATCTCTGTCAGATCCAACCCTGCTCCACCTAGCAACAGCCTGCACTCATGCACAGTGCACCTCTCCCTTTTTTCTCCCTTTCAGCCTCCTCTTCTCTCTCATTCATTCCTTCTCTCTTTTAACTCCCTCCCCGCGCTGTGACTGGCAACACCGGAGATGAATTTACATGCTCACATGCAGGTATATTGGCACAGGCACACACAGGTTTGTTCCCTTATTCCCGCGGGAACATCTCATTGGCATAATGCATTCCCTAGCCCCTTACTCTAACCATAACAATCACAACTACATGGCTGACCTTAACCCTAAAACCATGTTTTAACCCACAAAAAACAGTCTCCTGTCCCCTGGAGACCTCAATTCTTGTCCCCTATACTGACACAGGTCCCCACTGGTTAGTGTGCATTCAGGTTATAGTCCCCATCAAGATATAATAACATGAATTACACACACACACACACACACACACACACACACACACACACACACACACACACACAGTTGTTCTGCTACTGGTCTTTAAGCAGATCTGATGATGTTGGTTTCGGCTGCATAAAAAGCTTCTGAAGAATGATATTCAAAAAGAGACCTTTTGGTTACTATGGCAATGACAGCAATATGAATGTGACAGGTTCCCCATAAACGCAGTCAGATTGAGAACATCTCCATGTAATTATACCTGGGTTGAGAGCTCACTTCAAATCCACTCACAAACACACATACACTTCTCTTCACACTCTCTCCTTACCTCTGCTTTGTGAAACATGCACAGATATGCGCACACACAGACACACACAGACACCTAAATATTGTAAGCGTAATGAAGACAGCTCTGAAAAAGCAGGGCTAGTGACCTTTAATTTTAATATATTGTATTAGCCCTCTCTCTCTCTCTCTCTCTCTCTCTCTCTCTCTCTCTCTCTCTCACTCTCACTCTCACTCTCACTCTCACTCTCTCAAGCATGGACCTGCCCATTGTTGGGTAGGAAGATCGATTTTCGCGCAAAATGCGAAAGAAAAATCCATGGACGATCCTAGTATTTTGCCACCCTATGTATGCCACACACCTCTGTGAAGCTAGGAGGCTCAACTAGAAACTCAAATCAACCATTTTTATCCACACCAATCACACATTAAACACTAAACATCTAAATAAACTTGTATCACAACATAAATTTTCTATAATCACTGTACATGGCTGCAGTTATTGCACCCTAGACATCTCTCCTCTCACCCTACACCGCAGTCCAACAACTGTAAAGAAAGCTCAGCTCCAGCTTTGATCAGCTGTGTAACTCATGTCACTCAAATAAAAAAACTCACAGTTATTAGCCTGATAATAATAACAGACGCACCAATATACATTTACAGTCACAACCACTCACTTACTTTTGGTGTTTTCGCTGTTTTCAGTTAAAAAACTTTCTATGTGTATAAAGATTGCTGCGGCCTGCCACCTTGGTATTGCGCAATCAGTGAGCTCTTAGGTTTCGTTTCTCTCGTTAAAATGAAGGAGAGAAGAAGTGTTGCTTTTTAACAGATGGTCTTTATTGGCCTCTACTGGACGACCCGTAGGAGCTACACAGACATCCAATATATCAAACGCTTTGTCTGCTCAATACAGAGAGAAAAAGCCCACTTGGGTTGTTCTCAAGTTATGGGCCTTTAAGGCATGGGAATACTTTTGGTCACAGGAATGTTAATCAATATGTCAATGTTTTGGAAGCTTTCTGTTATTTGAAACGTGGTTTGTGTGGACAGAAATAGTGTTTTGAAGAAAACTCCCAATACCAGTGAACATATAAACAGTAAATTTGCCCAAAACACGGACATTCGCCTGGTATATTTTCGAAAGATTATGTAATAACCATTGCATATTAGTTTCTTTTCATCAAATTTACAGTTACAGTTGTATTCCAGGTGTATTAGAAGATATTCTGTTGCATTATAATGAATTTGATGATGGTTTTGATGGTGATATTACTACTAAAATATAGATTTTATACCAGGCGACGATGAAAATATCATATTTTCCCTTATTGCATCTCCATTTACTCTTTAATAGAAAAATAAATAGGTTGATTTACAGTTAATTCATTTTCCTTAGCTTCTGACCTTTCAAAGTAGACCAGAATTATGCATCTAGCCATTAGGCCTAGATGCATAATTCTGGTCATTCTAAAATGTATAATTATTGTGGTGCTTTGCCATTCATAACCACATAAATACTTTTGACCATTGCTGGACCATTTCAGTAATTATGAAAAACCAAGCGTCACATTTTGGTCACCAGTAATGGTCTGCTGTTCGGTCATAAAGGCAAATATCCTGATACACCAAAAACCAGGTGTTTTGTCCATATATGTCTTGGTGGTTTCATTCATGCCCTTCAAACAAAGACCTCTTTTACGAGGACAGGGATTGTGTCAAAAAAACAATCCACCAAAGGGCTGGAGCAAGTTGTGCACTCTGCATTAACTGGTGACTCATTGTATAAAAATTCCCCAGACACCTCTTGGCAGAAATGCACCCATCTCTCTACGGTTGGTGTGCTTCTGAATCATTCCACAAAGCACACAGCTATGGTAGAAATAGATTATAAAATTATTTTTTTTTTAAATATTGAAAATCAGTGAGGAGTTTGTCCCTTTGTCTGGCAGCTGAGGACCCAGGAACAATTATAAGTAACACTGGCAGGACATATTGTTTTCTGACATATCAAAGATGAGAATCAGCTCTTGTGTACGTTTCCCCCAGGTGGGATATTACACAAACAGGGCACAGGCACATACTAGACAGTAAAACCTTTCCAGCTAGTCTCCTCTAGACATTTTGAGCACATGACCCAAATGAGACAGACTACAGCTTTTCATCTTGTGATGCAGGGTCAGGGAAATGCATGGTCAGACTCAACTTGGAATCTATCAGAAGCATCCTCACAATACGATTTTACTTCCTGAAACTGTTAGAATCATATTTCAAAAACAGAATTATTCTCCCAGACTTTCTCTCCTTTCCTCTCTTCTAAACAGTTTTGCAATTGTTATAGGATAATGAATTCAACAGCAGCCCATAATTGTTTTAATTTAAATGCCAATAATCATACAGCAAGGAATGGGTATTAACTTTTAAAGTGCTTTACGTCTAAATAACTTTTGTTTACCTTGAAGGACCCCTCTACAGAACAATACCAATGATGCCCAGGGGCTGACTGGAGGGCGCTTGAGATAGGATGTCATCCATTTCGAAACACACTCCTGTAATTAACTTCAGAATGATATTAACTTGAGACAAAACAGCACTTTGTCTCTGGCAGGATCACTTTGGTGAAGTGCCCTCAAGGTGGGGCCTTGTAGTATTTACAGGAAATTAAGCCTGGACATGACCAATCTAGAAAGAAGGTGATGGATTTATCCCCTTTGCTTTATAGTGCCATGTTATCAGTGTCCAGCAGTACAAGACTGTAATAATACCGGGTGACTGACATGTGGAACCCACAGCTAGATGTTGTGAATAATAGTTTATTCTTAAAGAAATATTTTATTTAATAACATACTGGGTCTTCATGTTGTACTTTTTCTCACCATAAAACCAGGTAATATTCTACTCACCATTTTTATTGCTGAGATCTGGTGACAACAGTAATCAAATCTTGTGCAGCATCCATTTGGCCATGCAACAGGAGACAGCCTGGAAGGCTTTAAACAAATCCTCAGTATTTCAAAGATGACAAATTATACCTTTAATTCAGTCATCTGACTGTCCACCTTTATTTTTTGTTAAATTTTCTGCATTATAGTCTGCCACCAGACGTGTCAATTTTGGTGCAGAATACAAAATTCCTTTCATTTTATCTTCATTTAATTGCTGCTTTTAAAATCCCAACATAATGTGTGTGCAAATATAGAATGCAACTGACATTGTAACTCCTCAAGATTTCCAGAAAACATTAGAGGACATGACTTTAGTGTCCTCAATGGTAGCTGCTGCCTTGTGTGGTCCCCCTGCTCTTTGCACACACTCTTAGGATTTGTTGCTTGTCACACATTTAAGCAATGAACTCCAAAAAAAAAGTTGATTGATTAACTTTCCTACATAAGTGTTAGGTGTATCTGTCTTTCACCTTGAAGAGTAAGATTAAGGGACCATCTGGGAAGACCATATGTCTTCACGCTTCCATTAGTCTAATGAGAGAGGAATCTGTACTGTAGTCAAAATAGCATCACTCTGTGTGTTTGTTTGTGTGTGTGTGTTTGAGCATGCACGTTGTTGAGTTTTACACATAGAAGCACGCTTGGTTACATGTGTACTGAGCAACATCTGCTGAACTTTCTGATGCTCATGTTTAGTGGTAGACACTATCCCGAGTGACAGAAAAGACTTGAGACTTGAGTGTCATCTATCTATCTGTCTCTCTATCTGTCTCTCTATCTAGAATGCAGATGCTTGATGACCATATAAATGAATGTCTTTTTCCTACAAACCCCTCCAGTTTTATGGATGAAAATTACTCAATAAGTTCAGCGGTTATTCAGATATACTTAGATGATTATCCTTCCCTTCATGAAACCAGGGGCTACAAAATCCTACACTGTGTTTGTGTGTGTGTGTCTGCTGGCGGTGCTTGTATGCTCCAGGCATTTCTTTGTATGACTGCTGGCTGCTGGAATAGAATTTGGCCATTTGTAGTCCCAGTGGGAGGAACAATCCTGACTGAAACAGTGTGACCACCGAGCAAGAGAGCACGAGAACAAAAGAAAGAACACAGTAAAAGAACAAGCTAAAGATGAGAAAATAGCTGAGAAATAGAGATATAAGAGAGAGACAGAGAGAGAAAGAGAGAGAGAGGGGAGGTGTTCTGACACACAGAGAGCCAGAGAGCAAGGCTGTAGTATGTCAGACCTCCTACTTTGACCTTGGTCACACCACCTCCATTCATCCATTCACACTGGCATGCACACAGGACACAAGGCAGTACCCACACACACACACACATACACACACACACACACACACGGGACAATACATGCCACGACTGAAGACTACTGAAGAGAAACTGTTGTCGAGTGGCCAAGCCTAAACTGAATGATCCAGCTTTCCTCACTTCCTTCCTGTTTTTGTTTGTCTATTCCTTTGTGTGTGTGTGTGTGTGTGTGTGTGTGTGCGTGTGTGTGCACTGCATTCACACAATGTGTAATCTGAATATGTGCATGTGTGTGTAGGTGGCTGAGTTTGTCGGACAGACATCTGTGTGGATGTTGTGACACAGAGACGACGGGTCCATTCGGATCACTCCCACACACCATCACAACACCGAGGCAACGCAAACACACACACACACACACACACACACACACACACACACAGCAACTATTGTTCCAACTTGCCCATGCGACTGTGGAAATTATGCCTTTTTTCCCCACCACCACCTTAAGAAACAGCCACAGCTGAGTGTGAATTCACATTGAGAGCCACTCAAAGCAGGTCTCAGAAATCCAACATTTTAACACTTCACTCTCACACTCACGGTACAAAATATTAGGCAGCTCCTTTGAAACTCTGCAGTTTTAACAGTCAAACTTGCAATATACTGCAATATATTGCCTTTTAATGCATGTATACTACCATGTTTAAACAGCATACTATGATGATTACAATCATAATGGTTGTGCATGCATCATATGTATGGTGTGTGCATCACAAAGTGAGGCTTTACTGTTACAAGGCTCCTGTGTTTGATAACTGCACTCGTACTTTTACATGCCAGTGAATCTGGAGGACATGTTTCATCTGCGCAAGAGCAGAAACTATCTGATATTTGTCTATTAATACGATCACATCTGACCCTGCTTCACTTCCAGGCTGTGTTCTCCATCTGCCTGTGTGTGTGCGTGTGTGTGTGTGTTCTGAGGCTCTGCAGAGGCCAGCATTGCACAATGTGCCTTCAGAAATGGTTGATAGGAAAGTTTCTTTATACCATAGCATTTTTCAGAGGTTTTTAAGTTTTGTTTTTTTTCTGTTTTAAAAATCCATAAACATCAAGCTTTCTAGCACCGACATCAGGTCAAGATGTCAGAAAACTACTGACATTTCCATTATCCTCAGCTTAAACTTTAGGTCTTTACCTTTTTTATTTTAATATTTTAACTTTCTGTTTGGCAGCAGAGTGATCCATGCTCTTGTAAAATTATGTAAAAATGCATTCACACAGTTCATCAATCAGTTCATATTCTATTTTCCAGCTATTTTTAATCACACAGCTGTGGAAATATCTCTTCTCTCTTTTCCATCGCACCTTCTATTCATTATTTCTGAATTTTTAGTCTGGATACTATTTGATTTTCTTTTAAATTAAATCTTCTATTTCAGGCTTTGTCCAGAGCAGGCTATTTCATTTCACAATGCCTGTTCGCTTCTGTACACTTCAGTTTTAGCTACCGTGTGGAAAAGCCACATCGTCGCTGTTGTGTGTTGAATACGTGCAAAGTGCTTTAGTTATATGTTGTTCGGCTGTACTGATTTCTGTTGGGACATTTGTGTTGGACATAGCAGAATGATAGCCCGGTACGTTGGATTAGAGCACTTAACGTCTCACAACACATGAATGATGACACCCAGAGTGACCCATCCTTTTCATCCCCCTCTCTCCCACAGACACACAGACACACACACACACACACACACACACCATAGCCACGCCCTTTCTTTCTTTCTTTCATCAGCAGCCCATTCACATATTCTCCTGGACCATATACAGTAGTGCACACACACACATGCGCGCACGCGCACACACACACACACACACACACACACACACACACACACACACACACACACACACACACACACACAC
>JAPMOB010212979.1:0-11067 GCA_029875015.1 Lepomis gibbosus | reverse complement strand
ATTATGCACTCAGAGGATTCGCTCCTAAAATGGCCATGAACAGATCACAAGTCTGAGCGAGCCCACAAGGTTGGCGCATGATCTGGCGTGTCGAACTGGTTTAACGCCCACAAGATCCCTACCTCTCTGGCTCAAAATACAAGACATGGAATACAGCGAAATCAAAAAAGAATCAAGGGATATCATGTTAAAATTGTGGGTAATTAATAACGCAAAATGGAAGGCACTAATCAAAAAGCAATAAGAAGGCATTGTTTTAATGACATAATTCACTTTTCTTGCTGCTACAGACACCAAACAGCTTGTTCTTTAAGGACAACTAGGAAGTATAAGAGGTCGACATTTTACTGCTGTCAATACCCAAGCTTCCAAATCATCTAATTAAGTCATCTTACCTAACTATCTCAATACTATAGATTCTAGTTCCTTTAAATGCTGTGACTGGAAAACATTTTTTTTAAAAATTTATTTCAACAACATAACCTTTTATATAACAAATATACTACCCAGCTTTTGAACCACCTATGGAGAATTGTGCTTTGGAAAGAACAAAAAAAAAAAAGCTGTGTTCAGTACCGCAGAGAAAGGCTGTCAATATATTCTTTTGTCAATCCCATCTACCTTTTGTTATGGATAAAGAGAAAGTACCTTGCGGCATTCCCCCACCGAGCACAGCACACTCACAGTCTCCTTAACTATACTATACAATACACATGCTAACGCTGAGCGGCACAAATGCTAATCAGGGCACACACACGTCCTTAGAGTGGTGGAGCCATACTATCAATCAAACCAAGTGCTCCAATTAAAAATCAAAAACAACCAGATGCCTCTATAGACAGGGACACATAAAAAAAACAAACACTGCTCTCATGAATGGGAAGTTTTACTGTCACAGCCAACTAAATAAAAACATCATTTTCTCCAAACCACTTTACAGACCGTTAAGGAGCCACATTTGCAGCATGGGATTCCTCAGTTGGTTTCCATCAACCCTAGTCCTGGTCTATCCACTAAGCTCTTATTCATTGGTATTTCATTCTGATTTAATTTACCTAAAATTACACATTTAAGTCCAAGAATGAAAACCGTATAAATAAATTAAAATAAACTATAGAGTATTTGTGGTGAAAAGGATCATTATCGCTTTTTTTCCCTTGTGGGACAAATTCACCAAAACTAATGACAGCTCGAATCAACTTCACATGAAAGCAAATTACAGGCAGATTACTGTATCCTCTCTCAGATGGTTTCCTAAATGAGGCCGTTATATACAGCATGAGATTAGCTGGAAGAAATGTGCCATTCTCGTGGTGGCTTTCAAGGGAACACAGTAAATACTGCCTCAAGCTCATATGTGGGTCATGAATCCAGCTTAAAAGATCTCTGCTGTATGAGAAATTGTTACCCCCATATTTACAGAAAAACTAAGTTGTATTTGAACCCCCTTTGGATGAGTTCAAGTGCTAACAATTACTTCACCACACTTGGAAATGTTAAACAAACTGCACTGAATATGACATACAAAGAAAGTAAATTCAAGCACGTCCTCCCAGGCATACTTTACAAGAGCACACAAAAGGCAGTGGTATGTGTTCAGACAAATGCCGGAGCCAGACCCCATCCAAGGACATGCGAGGCTGTGATCCAGACTGCCAGTGATGCCGTGTCAGATTAAGGAGACACAGGCTGCTGCTTCCCACAGGACTGAATACAACAATGCTGGAGAGCTGCAGGAGGGAAGCTTTTGCTGTAGCTGGCAACATTCAGGAAAAACAAACCCACCACTACACAACTGGGCCAAACTGTTAAATTTAAGGGGTCAGTATAATCTGTCAGAACCTCACGTCAGATGGCGAAATATCTTCGCAAACTGATGACACTCTGAAAATGCGCTGTTAGCTCCATATTTAAATGATAACACTTTTAACAGTATGCTCTTCACTTCGTTTACCAAAGTGTGTAAGGGCCAACTCACATCTGTACCAGAATCAAGATTATTTGTATAACCCAGTGACACGCTTTCACAGACCTTTACAGGTCTGCATTAAATGAAGATTTGACACCCCTTCTGTAAGAAACTGCGGTAAAGAAATTTATTGAATCCTGGTATTCTAAGAGGAATAATGTTACAAAGTCAGTGAAAAGTTTGGAAAACGTCCTATAAAAGCATTGTGGTAGCATAAAAAAATGTGTAAATGAAAAGAAAACCCAATACTTTAAAGTTTCTGATGTGCCAATCTTCACGTACTACAGAGTCCCACTTCAGTATGTTTGGCTGACCGAGCTTTGAAATTCAAGGTTGCACATATTCCAGAGTATCTGCACCTCAAAAAATGGTTTAGTATAGTTCTGATAACAAATGTGTGTATAAATGAGACATCTTGGACTTTCATGAAGTTTGTTTCATACATGACGCAGCTCTGACCTCTCCTTACTCTTCTGACTAATCACATAAGATGCAACTCAGGAGTGTACTGGGAGAGGCCGTTCGACCTTTGAGCTCCTGCTTTGTGCAACCGTGGACACACTCATCCAGGGTGTATACAGTAAGAACGATACATGAATTGAGGTTTCTTTTGGTCAGTTAGCCTTTAGCACACTGGTAATCAAACTTCAAACCTCGTTTTGGTACAGATCAAAACACGGCCGTAAAGACCTTCTTTACTTTATTTGATCAGATAGTTCCTGTTTTAGATCAACATTTTGCCAGTTTTTGGCAATATATTTAGGAAAAGTTCTTCTGTGAAGTTTTATTCTTAAATGTCACTTTATTTATTTAAAAGTAACTTCAAACTAGATTTTGAAAGAAGGAAAACATAACTGCATTGGTCTCCTTGGTTTGAAAGGTGTGAGCAAGTGTTCAGAGTGAAAGCAGCCCTGTGTTAAAGCAATGCACTGGGCTGCGTTTGTACGAATGAGACATGAAATACATGAAAGTCCAGCATTTAAAGGCTTGTCAGACTCCAAAACACTGCACAACAGTTTGCAATACCCTCATGTAACAAAGTAATCCATCAGAAACGCATGCCTGCCTGCATGTATTTAGCTGACGCAGCACCTTGCCTGATGATATTACGTTGCCAGGTTCAACTTTTTTGCCGGATGACTTCCCACAGCGGGTGATGCCAGAGCACGGTGGCACCGACAAAACAACGCAGGGTCAGTTCTACTGTGACCACACCCAGCTGCGATGTAGCTGTGGTGCTACAGCATGTTGTCAAAAAAGCATGTTAGCATTAAAGCTTTTCATACGATACTCAGATATTGTTGTTACCTTAAAATACTAAAAAGCAGGGCTGAAACTACTGTCATACAAAATATTTTACTGATTAATCACTTAAAAATCAGTAAAATCAGTCACAGTGTCACAATATCCCAGAGCCAAAGGTCATGTCTTCAAATGTCTTGCTTTGTCTGACAAACAAATCCAAAAGTCTTTAATTTACAGTGAGATTAAACAGAGAAAATCCACACATTTGAGAAGCTGAAACCTGCTAACGTTTGCCATTTTGGGCTTGATAAATGACAAAATTTATTGATCACTCCTCTGTTGTTCAATTTGCTATCCAATGATCATTTCAACAATACAAGAAAGGTCATCACGTTGCTATTGAGCACCTGTATTACAGTGTTTTAAAAGCTTTTTTAAAGGGCTTAGGAAAACAGCAGCATGTGAAGTCTCCAAGTCAAACTTGCTACGATAGATATATTCAGCACATATGCCCAAAAGCTAAGTTGACAGACTTTGCTCTGTAAACACTGGCCACAACCACAGAGAGATGAGAAGGTATACATGTGCTGCAAACCATTACTGAAGTGTAACTCAGTAATTTCCCTGGTCTTATCTTGAGGGCAGCCTGCCATCTCTGCCAATCACAGTGAGTGGAGGGGGCTGGCGGTGGTGCTGGTGGTGGTGGGGGACTTCCTTCCGAATCCATTCATGCCATTGAGGCCACCTGCTGTGACTGTCAAAGGCTAGAGTGAGGCTGGGAGAGAGAAAGAGCCATCTTCAAGCTATAAAACAGAAGAGCTCTGCTTGTTCTCTGTGCCCACATCTCGGACTGTGGCTATCTGAAATCTGAGGCTCTTTTCTTTTTGTTGCCAGAAAAATCCAATCACTGCTTGTTCAGTTTTGCTAACATGCGAATGTCTCGCGTTCTGACTTTGACCGTGCCGCTGTGGTGCAAGACACTGGAAGCTTCTAATCAGCAAACTGTAATGATACTGTAGAGTCTCATTCGTGCCATGAGGACACTTGAGGAGTATGCGAGGATCTTTCATGTCTCCAAGTAAAACTCAAGTCCCTGAACCCTGGCCAACACCACCTGTTAGGGCTCCTCACTCTTCTGCCAACAGCCCTATCCATTCCAGCTGTGTGTGTGTGTGTGTGTGTGAGGGAGACACGACTGTCCAGCCAACTTGGACTGTACTAACAGAGGGATTACCATGGAGGAGGATTACTGTGGCACCAAAGTATAAGCACACCAACGGACACATGCACAATCAGGCATGGTGAATAATATATGGGGCGCGCACACACACACCAACAGCATTCCTGTACTTTATACCTTCTAACACACATGGGTTTGTGGAGTGCACAAATCTGGGAGAATCTGCCAGAACAGACTAGGGAAAGATTTTAATTACAGAGATTTTGTCATTTTGGAAACTCTGTTGTAATACAGTGGGTTAAAAAAAGGCCTGTAACCGCTGAGGCCTACAGCAGCTGATCGTGTGTGTGTGTGTGTGTGTGTGTGTGTGTGTGTGCGCGTGTGTGTGTGTTGTGTGAGTGAGTGTGAGAGAGACTGGGTGAGGCAGGGAGAAAAGGGTAAAAAAAGGTGGACAGTAGCCTAAACCTTCATGCTAAAAAGGTGCAAATGCATCAATGTAGTCTAGTCCCAGGGCGGTTTGGGGGGAGTCTTTCCTTATGGTTTTATTCTCCCATCGACAAATAATCCCAAAGATCGAGTCAGTGGTTCAGTGTCAATAACGAAACACACTTTGTATTTACAATTGTTACACACCGCAGAAACTCTCCCGATCCCATTTCCCCAACTTTCTCCAAGTGTCACAAGGCCCTGCTCGCTCACTTCCAAGACACAATGTGACTTTTTTTTAACGAGAACTTCTTACCTTAAAAGCGACCTTTGCAGTGTTGTACTTCGGCTACATGCGTCCTGAGGTCTTTTCTTTCCACGTTTCTGTTTCACGTCGACAATCCAAATAAGTGGAAACAGCCGACACAAGCAGTCTCTAACGTGGAATCAGTGTTCCGTCTGTCCCATACCGATTAACTACTTCACCAGCCCAAAGTCCTCCGCTGGGATCCTTTATATTCCGTTAACACGAGGACACGCCGCCAGCTGACAAAGACTGCTTAATATGGCGGGGTGAGGGCTCAGCAAAACAGTTAAAATATCCAGAAACCACCGCCCGCTGATAGGTTAGGGTTGCCCTGAAAGACACACAACAACAATAGCCGGACTAGCACGGAGGAGCCGACGAGGCCAAAGACTGAATAATGCTGCATTCAGGTAGTCAGATTAGACTCGTACATCCGAGATTCCCAGATTCAATTGATAATAAAATACTCATTAACCCAGTGGTTTATGAGTCCTTTAAATAAGTCACCAGTGTACCTCGGTAGTTGGCGGATTAAACCAAAGACTGCCCCCACACACACCTTTTTGCTGGAATATTTTTTATGTATGTGATTGAAAGACTCAAAAATTTACAAGAACGTCTGAAAAACAGCATTATCATTGTGTGTAGCAGAAACCGTTGTCTCCAATCGCGTTCTTATCTGCTAACTCCCAGATTTAACTTCCATACTCGTAGGGGGTGTCCTGACTTCCAGTTTGGGAACAATTAAATAACATAAACGACAGTCACCATAAATAATTAAAGCTCTTTAGTTACTGCTGCCCTGTTATTAGGGCTGCAACTTATTTTAATTAGGGATTAATCTGCAGATTATTTTTTGGAATAATCATTTATTCTATAAAACGGCAAAGAAATAGCCTACTGAAAGATTACAGTCACAATTTTGCAGAGCCCAATGAGATGTCATCAAATTTAATTTTCAAATTTGTTGTTTAGTCCAAAACAAAAAGAAAGTCAATTTACAGGCCCAGTAGCTACTATTTAACAGAGCAGCAAATGATTACGTGTGTAGGCCTATTGTTCTTTTAAAAATAGATTAAAACGATTATCAAAATAGTAGTTTTTCTGTCTATTAATAGACTAATGTATCAGCTCTAGTATAAATTAGCCTACTTTGTATATGATAGTGGCATAGTGAAGAAAAAAAAATCAGCCTTACACATATTAGGCTTATTGATGTTTTAAAAAAACATATTTCCCTAAAATAATTCAGTAACACTTCAAATATCTTCATAACTTGGATGTCATTCAGCGGAAGCCCTCTTTTTTGTTCCTCTGTTTTTTCGTTTGTCAAGGTTCATGCCGGCATGTTTTATTATTTCCGATAACATTTGAACGTCACATCTTATCCTATTGAATGGTTTTCCCTTGTGCCCAATATGGCCGACATCACTGGCTCAGATTGAGGAGAAAATCCACCATCTGGCACACTACCAACTAGATAAAGCTGTTCTAATTTTTATCACTCAATTAAATCATGCAAATAGGCCTATCTTTTTAAAATGTATAAGTTAGACATAAAAAGTGATGTTATATCATGCCGTTAAACCTTTGAAACTTCACAATGGCATCTGGCGCCCTCTAGGTTGTAAGAAGGGTTAACTGGGTCTACATACTTAATTATAGGTAGGCCTATAGACTTCACACATGTTGTGTAACAGCCTACGGTTTTTAACTTTGTGTGGTATCAGCCCCAATACATTTCCAAAGGGAAAAAGAGTGCGTCTGTATTTCAGATATGGACAAATATGTGAAAATAAAAGGCTGTCTTCGAGAGGGGAGGGTCATGTGATGTTGCATCTTAAACATTTTGTGTCAGCAAAAACAATGACTACAATATACTACACTGCAAGTTCAGTATGTAGCCTATGAGACCTTGCTGAGATTGTTTTGAAGTGATTCTGAAGTGCTTTGCTGACCCCTACTGACTCCGACTGCGCTGTGCGCAGGCGGCTCTGCAAGACTCCCCTGGGGGCTGTCTCCTACAAGTCGGCCCCTGTGGGAAACAGGAAACGCGCACACACACACACACACACACACACACACACACACACACACAGAACGAATCCTAGATTGAGTCTTTTTCACTAAATGTGGCATTTGCCATAAATTCAGCATTTGCCTATAATGTCATATAGCCTATGTGAAAAAATACATTAAACTCTAACTTAGCCTACCAGTTTTTACCAGACATTTTCACTGTAGGCCTATAGGTTTAGTGAATATTACCTATACTTGTGAAGGTGCCAGGTTAGATTATTTCATCATAGGTAAATATTTCTATTAACAATAATGCACAAGTAAAACATTATGTGTGAATGTTGTTTGTAGGTTAATAAAACGCACGTGCTACTGCTGGTTAAAAGTTTTGGAAGGGTAATTAGATTATTCAAGACCCTTTGGGGCAGGTGTGAGGATTATCAACCTGGGGGTCGAGACCTCTCCAAGGGGTCACAAGATAAGTCTGAGCGGTCACTGACGTTTTCAAATGTCTAGGCATTTTGATAAAAGGATCATAAATGGACCTTGAAAGAAAAAAAGTATCTTTCTGCTATGCATTTTTATTTAAATTTTATAGATAATATTTGTTTTTGTTCTTGTGAAAGAGGCCTTCAGAGCTCTTAAATGGAGATGTTTACAGGGGGAAATCCATCACAACTGCAGTCTCAATACTGCTTCATTTTCAAGGGTCACAATCAAAATGGGTGGGAACTACTCTGCTTTGATGAACCTTTGTTAAATCCACATAATACAATGAAATAAAACTGACCCATACATTTTCCCTTTGCTAGTCAATTTTTTCTCCAAACAAAAATGTGTGCTAGAATAATTTGAAAGATAATAACAGTGGATTCTACACACATATTTTCATGATAGTTGAATATCATAACGAGAAATAATTAATTTGCTCTGCTGCGAAAACTTTGGCCATGGCTGTCAGCCTCACTACGAACAAATGAGAGAAATGACCAGGGCCGTTTCCAGTCACGTGAAACATTGGGGGCTTAGCCCAGCCCAGAAATCTTTCATGTTTTCACCTGTTTTCACCCCCACCCCCCCGTTGCTGTAAAGTAAGTAAAGTACGTCTGTAAAGCAATAGTAAATGACCTCTACACAGTAGCTCTAACATCTCATTTTCTGATAATAAGTAATACTGATAATATTAACTGGGTGGGTTTGGGGGTCCTCCCCCTGAAAAATTTTGGCTTTAAACACTTCATTTCCTGCATTCTAGTGATTATTTTGCACCAATTTATTGAAATGTCTGTGGTGACAATTCAAATTAAACAATTTAGTGTAATATAAAACAGTAAGGCTGTCAGGCATTCTGTATTGCTGTCAGATATGTTTCTCCTGTAGAGACTTTTCTCATTTAATTTAATCCCAGATGAGTCTACATACATGCAGGCATGCCTGAAGTAGCCTTAAGTCTTTTTAAATGCGCATATGGCACCTTTTCACCTCAACGATAGATTAACTTAATTAATTTGAATTTAGTTTAAGAACTATTGATGAAATGTTCGATCGTGGTCTGGGAGTTATTTTTCAGAACATTTTTAACAAAGGCTTTTAAAAAGTAGAAGGTACATGTCCTCAGCATCCCCAGTCCTAAATGACCCTCCCTCCCTGCTCCCTCCCTACAGGTTGAGCTACTCCATGTTTACCACTTCACCTCTACTCTCCTCCTGCTCTCTCTCTGGCCCTCAGCCCTGTCACTTTGTCATACTGTTTCACTGTCTCAGGCCTCCTCCTCTGCCTGGCAGTGGCCACGGTTCTCCTTTACTCCTTCACGTGCCTGTGCCAGCATCGGCCTGCACAATGCAGCTGTTGTTGAAACTACTGCAGCTCCAGTACCAAACATGTTTTGGCGATTTTTTTGGCCCACAACACAAGAAACAGTTGGAGCAGAGGCGGAAGGAGTGGGGGCTAGTAAGAAATGTGATTGTGCCAGCCCAATGTCAGTATAGGCCTATGCTTTATGGGCGATCGTTGGCCCATTTTCAAAATCAGTTACGCTATATGAATAGCCTAAATAATTGACATAACACCGGCCCTAAATGTAGCCTATGCCAGATTACCAGTCCACCCCTGAGGCTACCCCCTTTAGACCGTCTGACAGACACAGAGCCATCTGGGACTGTTGCCTACTCATGAGACGAGCGCACTGCTCTTCATCAGAGGAAGAAAACCGAAACTTAAAACACTTGTGATCAGACAGCAATATCACCACAATTCCACATAAATGTTTAATTCAGCACCTCTGATAAAGTGCAGCTCACAGCCGCTTTAGAGGGAATGAAGCATCCTGGAGACAATAAAACTGTAGTGTCTCAGAGGGGGACACAGAGCAACAGGTGTCTGTATCGCTGTCAGGTGTCATGATATTCTCTCACTACTGTGCGGCGACTGTTAACCGTTTGACGACAACATTGATTTTTAAATGTAGGCCTAATGATTACAAAACTGCAATTCAGAAGTCGCGGATAAGCACTGAAGCTGTGAGCAATGCACTATCTCTTTCTCTCTCTCGTGCTCTCTCTAAATACAGACAGGCTGAGTAAGGTGGGGGGCCCATTACGTTAACTTCAAACAAAATGTAGGCTATCAATTATTGCAAGTAGCCTCCGCTCTTTGAAGACCTGCGAGACAGGCTGTGTCATGAAGATTATTGCATATTAACATGGAAAATATTTTTGCTGTTGTTGAGTTACATTCGAGGCTACTGTCAAATCATCCAGGGCTAGAGCCCCGGAAAAATGACCCGGCGAAAATGACGTTGGAAATGACTCTTCTATTCCTTTTTCCCCCTCTCTCACTGTGCACTGATGATGATGAATGAACCGCAAGTTTCTCCCCTCATGGTGGCGCCGTTTGCCCAGGCTACTAAGCTGCGTGTGTCGTGGCTGTTACAGGCCTAATGTTAGTACTCTGCTCCCGTTAACGCATATAGGGGATTTAAGTTGTGCTCTTCATAGGAATCACGCCCCGCTAAGAAGAAGTTGTGGATTGGACCCTGCGGGTAGTGACTGGCTCTGTTCGTCATATTGCGTCAGAGTAAACAAAATGCTGACGTGAATCTCTCTCCTCTTTGTCAAACTCTTCAATTGGTCGGTGAGCTATAGGTGTGATTCAGTGATGTACGGTGCGCTGACCTCGAGTTGGTGATTATAAGGAGGCCCCGTACAGGACTCCGGCGTTAGATTTTTACACAGGCGTCAACCCTCCAAATTAAAAGTTTTTATAACTTGCGTCCTACACTCTGCTGTAAGCTATTATTAGGCTATATGTCATGAATATGAATGCCAAGTTTATACTTTGCTGTAATTTTATTTGACTGTAGGCTATTATTAGCAAATAATAAGCAGCATATTAGTCTACAGGGGAATCGCAAGCTGTTAGAATCTTTATGTATATAAGTTATCTCATATTTACTCATTACATTGAAATACATATAAGAGGTTCGACTTATTGCCAAAACAATTACCAAATTAGGCTTCATCAACCCAGTTTTAGTGGAAATAATTAGGCCCGACTGCTTCTTGGTTAATATCAGTATTACACGCCTTTTCCGTTTTTTCCCTTATGTTTAAACACATCAATCAGCGCACTGCATGTGTATAAAGCATACGTCCATGAAGCCACGTAGGCTGGTAGCTCTCTGAACCGGCATCCTGCGTCACAAGCCCGTGTTCAAATCAGATTACGTGCCTCGTTCATTTAAACAATCCAACTGACAGGCCGAGGCTTTACAGTGCTGTCATCGCAAGGTCCCTTAAAAGCCACCCCTCGATATCCAGTGAACAATTACTGGAAATGATTAGGAAAAGTTACTGTGCATATACAATTTGAGAGGATTCATTTCAGGACCGGACAGCTCCCGACTCCCCGGAGGCCTTGAAC